>QEPC01001533.1:17094446-17125152 GCA_003113815.1 Sphenodon punctatus
TTTTCCCCTTCCTTTCTGTAGCCTCAATGATGAGCTGTGCACTCTGAGGCCGGGTTCCCCGGCTGGGAGAACGAGAACTGTCTCGAAACACCCAAGAGACTGGCTGAGAGGTTTTTCCTTCTAGATATCTTTCTTATCTGGGTTCTCTGGGCCCTTCTGACAGTAACCCTCCCCAGGTATAGGTTCCCTCAATCCCTGTCTCCTGCTAGGGTAGGTCCCTTTCCCCTTCCCCCCCTGACACATTCATGGAGCTATGGTGTTTTGGCCTATGGAGTTCTGGAGTTCCATCCATGCTGCTAGCTTTTTTCATTGGCCCTGACAATTTCAGGCAAGTGGTTATTTCAAATTGGCATAATCACATGAACGTTTATGCAAATTAACAGTGTCCAGTTTTCATCTCTGGGAGAGGTGGAAACCCTACTCCTCCTATCGCAAAGCAACAAGAGCAAAAGCACAGCGTCTGGTAGTGGTAGTGTCAGCACTTGTGGCTGGGTTATGTGTGGTCATCACCATTTTTATTGATGTGATTTCCCTGTAAAATATTTTAAGTTATATATTGTTTTCTAGTTAATGCTTTACAGTTTTGATATGCCTATAAGGAAAATGCAGTTAACTGTTTCGAATCCACTATCAATTTTAGAGTCTCTGAACCTCCTACTCCAAAAATCCATATGAAAAGACACAGATACAAATACAAATGCAGATACTTGACTTATGCACAGCCCTACTAAATACTGAAAGCAATCCCTGCCCACACCCTGCCACCCTTTGGCTGCATTCTTGAACCCAACATAGGTCACATTCCGATGAACAGAGGCAAACCAAAGTATCTACTATAATTTCATTACATCAAATGAACTACTCCACCTCAGTAGCATTCAGAAGAACACTGTAAAACAAAATAGTGCTGTGGCAATCTCATCATAATGATCAATGAACCATGGTCACCACCCTCATACTGATAAGTGTTCACATGAACAGTTATTTCAAAATACAGAACAAAGGAGAGTATGTACTCCTGATTTTTCAGGAGTACATGCTTCTCTTCCTAGTCCCGAATAACACTCGTTTAGTCCTCTGTTTGTGTGAACACTTCAGGAGCAAAACAGAAGAAAGACACAACTACATCAAATTAACTGTTCTTTGGAATGTGGTATTAATTGCAAATTCTCTCACTGACATTGGCCAGACCATTTGCGAGTAGCTTCAGCCATACGGCCAGTATCTGGGGAAGCATTCAGAACTTTCCCTTTTTATACTTTGCCTGTCTCTCCCCCCACCCCCAGCCAACTTGCTCTGTTTGGTGTTGCTAATCCAGCCCACGATGAACTAATAAGAAGTCCAGTGACACCACAACAGAAAAAAAAAAAAATCTAACAAAATGCAAACTGCTTAGCTTCCCAAGCCACTTGAATAGAATAATAGCTAATCCACTTCTGTTTTGATAAAAAAAAGGGTTTAAAAAACCAATAATTAAAAGAGCTACTAAGCAGAAAAGAATGTTTTGGATTCGTGATCTCAGGCTCTCCCTTTCTCCCTCCAACAGCTTCCTTAGAGTATCACATAAGATTTGCTTTATTTTGCTCGTTACCAGCAGGATACTTCCTCTCCTTCACGTCCCATCTGTATTCATTTTCTCAGTGACTGAACAAATGCAATTAGTCTGCAGTCAGCCAAGTAATGGTCTCTTGCAGCTAACACTAAGGCATTCTTAGTGCATGGATTCTCTCCTATTTCCCCATTATGGCTGCTTTTTCCCTTTCCTGACTTTCACTCCTCAGCAGACTCTGGTATGTTGTTTGCTGCGAAATGAAATAGACTCTGGCCTCTTGTTTATTTCCAGCATGTGTTGATGACTGAATCCTATATACAGGGCCCCATAAATTCTGTGTTGCTACAATTGCTTTCAGCAGTCTTCACATGTCCAAATTCTCACTGAAATTGTCTCCAGCAGTGCAGAATTATCACCCAAGTAAGGAGCAGGGTGAGATAGCCAATTGCTTGCTGGCACTGTCAGCTGCCACCACATATTCTGGGGTAATAGGGTCAGCTGAGCAGCTGCCAAAAAGGAGCATTCCAAGTCCCCCCACAGAATCGTCTGTACAGCAATCTGTGGTGGCTTTTTAAAGATATGAGTTGTCCAAAATTGATGGAATGGCATGCTAGGAAACCTATTTCTTGCATTCAGAAAGGTGTGTCATTTGTATAATTTAGATTGTTTGCAGAATTGGGATTTCTTGGTTGCAGATTTTGGTAGGAGGAAAGATTTGCAGAAAGTGTTAGTCTACTGGGTCCTGCCCATGTTGCCTCACCATCCTTTTAATTTCTTCTGAAAGGAGTGTTATATGGCTCCTCAAGACCCAATTCCTTTCCGTTAGTTATCTTGGTAGCGTGCGGATACTAGATTGTTTAGAAAGGAAGATCTCCACCTCTCTTCAGCGAAAAAGAGGGGAAAAAACAGAAATTCCTCTTCAATGATCAGCAGTGTTGGATTCATGGATGCTGGGGCACTATGCAAAATAAGCTTGTGGGTCTCCTTCTAACATAGGAATGTTTGAGAGATGCACACTGAGTCACCCACTTAGAAAAAGGGAAATGTTAACATAACTTTTTGACGTTCAGTTAAACATAATCCATAGTAAAAAAAACCTCCGGTTTACAAGAAGAGTTAAGGCTCTTGCAAATTCAATCATGCACTAAAAAGCACGGAAATTGCATGTTAAGGCTCCTGCCTTAACTTCTGTGCCATGTTAGCAGTAAAGACATTGTACAGACTCCCATATTGTGCTCACTTACAACATAGGGTGTTTTCAGACATTACGAGATCACGGTGAACCACACTGAACCACGCTCAACCCCCCCGCGGGGCCAAAGGGCCCGGAACGTCTGAACGGCGTGCGCCAGATGTTCATCACGCTCAATACCCACATGGGGTCAGTTTGAACCACGCTTCCCGGGCTAGCCGGGGGAAGGTCTCGGGAAGCGTGGTCAAACCAACCCCCACAGGGAACCAAGCAAAAGTAACGTCTGGACGCCAATCCCCCAGCGGAACCAAAAAAATGGAGCCCCGGCCGGGGACGAGGCACGCAGCGTCGCTGCCAGGCAACCAGCACCAACACAAACACCGGAGGGAGATTTAAAGCGAGAGCAGCAGCAAGCAAGCGTGGCGGGATGGAGCGAGGAGGGAAGCGGAAGAGAGCGGAGGCACGAACAGCGACAGCGGCGGGACAGGAGGCGGAGGACGTGCAGCCAGGCCCAGCGATGCAGGCGGAGGGGGCACAGGTGCAGGAAGGGGGCACACGGGAGCACCCGACCAGGGAGGCGCCCCGGGAACACCAACCACAGCTGCAGCCGGGTCGCGCCGCCCCGGGGACAGCGGCCGGAACAGGCCCACAGGAGGCACCCAGGAAACGGGTAAGGGCACCCACTGGGAGGGGAACAGGGGGCACAGGGGAACCCCCTGTGGAGGGGGCCGGGGGGACCCCGGGCGGAAGGCAGGGGGGCAGGGGGACCCCGGGCGGAGGGCAGGGGGGCAGGGGGCCCCCGAGAGGGCCCACACCCTCACCCAGCAACCAACCACCCCCCTTCCCCCCCCCAGACACGAAAGTCGGCCCGGGCGGACGAGCCCCAGGAGGAGCCCGGCCCCCGGCCCCCGGAGGCGCACCCCCAGGAGGAGGTGGAGGAGGAGCAGAGGCAGGTGCAGCATGAGCTGGACCGGGAGGAGGAACAGCAGGGGCCCAGCCGGAGGAAGGCCTATCACAGAGGGGGACAGTGGGGCCTCCAGGAGACCCGGGACTTCATACGGATCTGGGGGACCCTCGAGTACCAGGTGGAGCTCGCAATAAACCAGCGCAACGAGCATGTCTACCGGGACATCGTGCGCGACATGGAGGCGGCGGGGCACGAGCGCACTGTCAACCAGTGTCGCTCGAAGGCCAAGGAGCTCAAGAGGGGGTACAAGGCCCTCAAGGACAATAACAGCCGCTCCGGCCACGGGGCCCGCACCGCCCCCTACTACGATGCCCTGGACCGCATCCTTCACATGAAGGGCTCCATCGTTGCCCCACGCCTGGTGGGCAGCGCTGTGGTCCAGGGCAGGGAGCGGGCCGAGGTACCCCCTCCCCTCGCCGCCCGCCCGGTAGACACGAGCTCAGGGGACCCCCACCCCCAGGAGGACCACCCGGGACCCGCAGAAGCCCCAAGGCCCCCCCCCAGCAGCAGCCCGGAGACATCCCAACGCCGGGCCGGCCAGGCGGAGTCGGAGGTCGGCACCTTCACCACCCTCAGCCAGTGGTCCCAGGGGGAGCACTCCCAGGGTGAGGCGCCGGGCTCCGAAGGCTCGGAGACGGACATAGAGGGTAAGCGGGCCCCCAGGGCAGGGGGGGGCAAGACCAGGGGGCCGGTGGCAGGGGCGGGGGTGGGGGCCCTGCTGCAGGGGCCACAACCAGCCCCCTTCACCCGCTCCCCCCTCTCCCGCCCGCAGGACATGGGGAGCCCCAGGACCGGGCCAGCGAGACGGTGCAGGCCCCCGCGGAGGGCACAGGAGAGCAGGTGCCGGACCCAGGTAAGGCGGGAGGGCTGGGATGGCGGGAGGGCCCCCCGGGCGCCAGCCCAGGGGGGCCTCCGGCCTCAGTGGGGGAGGGGGGGCAGGGGGCCCCGGGACCCGACCCCGCTAGGGGACAGGGCCCTGCACTGACCCACCCGCCCATTTCCACAGGGCAGCCCCCGCGCGCGGCGCCTCCGCCGGCCGCGGCCCCAGCCCAGCGGATGCGGGAGTACCGGGCGCGGGTCCGCAGGCGCAGGGAGGAGCAAGCGGAGGACATCGTCCGCAGGGCGGAGGAACAGGGGGAGCGCATGATCGCCTCCGTGGACCGCATGGAGGCGGCCATAGAGCGGTCCATGGAGAAGGCCCTGGAGACAGACCGCCGGCTGGAGGCGGAGGTGCGCCTGGAGCGGAGGCGGGAGCGCCGGGAGCACCAGCGGCAGCAGGGGCTGCTCAGGGGCCTCCGGCAGGACATACAGGGCATGGTGCGGGAGCACAGTGCAAAGATGGACAGGTCCCACGACATTGGGACCTCCCTGCTCCTGCATGCGGGCACCATGTGTGCCTACGTGATGGCCGGCGCACCTCCGGGCGCCCTGCCCGCCCAGGTCCCCATGCCGGGCCCCTCGGCGCCCCCGGGCCCAGCCCTGCCGCCCCTGGCGCCCCCCCGGCCCCAGGGCCCTCGCATGCGCCTCCCAGTGCCCCCGGGCCTCCGGAGGGTCCAGCCCCCCCGGGGCGCGACCGGGGCACCGGGCACAGCTGCCCATCCGCCGCCCGGCCCCCTGCCGGGGCCGGGACCGGCCCAGGACACGGCAGGGGACACGGACAGTGGGGGGGAGGGGAGCTCCCAGAGCTCGGTGGGCCCAAGCGGCCGCACGAGGGGTCGGCCCAGGAAACGCGGGGGGATGGTGGGAAGGGGGGGGAGGGGGAGGGCCACATGAGGGCGGGTGGTGGACGGGGTCACGGGCACGGGGGTGGGGAGGGGGCACAGGGTGATTGTGTGAACTGTGTGGGCAATAAAGTGTTGTAAATAGACAGTTGTCCCCGGCCCGTTTGTGGGGGGGACAGGGCTGTGGGACCGCGTGTACAGGGGCATTGGCACGGAAGGGGGGGTGGGGCCCCCAGGGGCGGGAAGGCCCTCACAGCGGGCCCCCCCGGGCGATGTGGGTTGCAAGGGCGTTCCGGATCCTTTTGGCATACCGGTACTCCCGGGGGTTCCCTGCGTTCACGTACAGGGGAACAGGACCGGGGGGCCGGTGGGGCTCGGGGTACTCCAGGGCCGCCCCCTCGGTCTCGCACACATTGTGCAGAACGCAGCAGGCACCGATCACCAGGGCGGAGGTGGGGACGGTGAAGTCCAGGCGGCCAGCTATACTCCTCCAGCGCTGCTTCAGGGCCCCGAAGGCACGCTCCACCACGGTCCGGCTGGCACACAGGCGGGTATTGTATACCTGCTCCGCAGGGGTGCTCGGGACAGGGTAGACCTTCATCAGCCAGCGGGTCAGGGGGTAGGCGGGGTCCCCCAGGATGCAGGGGGGCATGGGAACCCCCTCGATCCACCTCATGCCCATGTCCGCGAAGTCCCCCCGGTACATGCGGGCATAGAAGGGGGAGATGGTCATGATCCTGGCGTCGTGACTCCGGCCGGAGTTGCCCGTGTAGATGTCTATGAAGCGGGCCCGGTGGTCCACCACCCCCTGCAGGTGCAGGGAGTAGTATCCGTGCCGGTTCACATACTCCAGGGCCTCCCCCGCGGCCGGGCGCAGGATCTCGATGTGTGTGCCGTCCACGGCTCCGATGCAGTTCGGGAAGCCCCCGGCCGCGAAGCCAGCCATCACAGCGCCCTGGTCCAGGAGCTGGATGGTCCTGTCGAGGAGCACGCCCTCCACAGCCTCGCACACATCCCGCACGATGCAGGCGACCGTGCTGAGCCCCACCCCGAAGTGCTGGGACACGGAGCGGCAGGAGTCGGGCGTTGCGAGGGCCCAGACCCCTATGGCCACCCGCTGGACCATGGGGATGGGCTCCCGCATGGAGGTGTGCTGCCGCTCCAGCCAGGGCGTGAGGAGCTCCGCTAGGCGCAGCAGGGTGGCCTTGCCCATCCGGAAGTGGGACCCCCACTCGGCCTCCCCCCAGTGGGCCTGGGCCCGCTCCCACCAGGCCTGGGGCCGCTCCGTGACCCATAGGCTCCGCGCTATGGGCATAGCCAGCAGCGCTGCCCGGCGGAGGGTCTGCGTTGCCCAGCGGAACCGCCTCGCGGCCCCTCGGAGCGCAGCGGGCCGGGTGAGGCTCCGGCAGGCGGCCAGCCACGCCCCCCAGGCCCGGCGCCGAGCCCTGAGCCGGGCACGGACTCTCCTGCGGGCCTGCTGGCCCCGGAGGCGCACGCCAGCCCGCAGGGCCAGGACATAGCGCAGGCGGACGGCCAGGTGCACCCTCTCGGTCAGGAGGCACAGCTGCTCAGTGTGGTCACGGTGCCACTCAGCCGCGAGCGCGAGGAACATCCAGTTCCCACCTGCCCTATCGCGCTCCATGGTGCTGGGGCCCCGGTGGGGGCTGGGAGCGCTTATGGCGGCCCGGTGCTGGTGGCTCCGCCCGGGGGTCGGCCTCGCGGGCCTGCGCGCGCCCTGTGCCGGTGCGTTCCGGCTGCTCCCGCCCCCAGCACCCCGGGCCCCCTCCCCTCGCTGTTTGTAGCGGGATGGCCTTGAAGGTGCGATTAGGCAGACAGAGAGCTCGCTGTTGTTCTCTGCAGCTGTGCCGGGCCCGCACCCTACGCCTCGCTCTGTTGTGCTACAATGTTGCGGTGCGGGCCCGTGTTCCCTGTCCCGGGGGCCGGGCCGAGCCTCTCCCGGCCCTGGGCAGTCTGTGTGCCCTCCGGGCTCCGTGTCCCATTCCCTGTTGTGCTGGACCATGGCTGGCTGCCCATCCATGGGGCTCCCGCTGTCCGGCCCCCAAGGGGCCCCCCATATCTGGGCCTTCCGCGAGACCATGTCTCTGTGCGACCTGTGGCACACCCCTGCCGTGCAGCTGCTCCTGGCCGGGCCGGGGAGCCGTGCAGGTGCCTACGAGAGCCTGAGCTCCGGGCTCCGTTACTTTGGCCATGTGGTGAGCGCCCGTGATTGCCGGCTGCATGCGGAGGCCCTGGGGCTGGCTCGTTTCCCCGAGGGGCGCATCCCGGAGGTGCTGTGCGCCCATGTGCCCTGGAGCGCCTCGGAGACCGTGTCAGCGCTGGTGGTGTGTGGTCTGGGCGCCTACTCGGAGTGCCTGGCCGAGGGTGGCCCTGCCTTGGCCGTGAGCTACTTCTCCTGTGTTCACGGGGCCCGTGGGTACCAGCGCACCCGTGGGGCGGCGTTCCAGCGGCTTCTGGAGCTGGGGCATCTTCCGTGGCCCCCTTCTGCTGCCTGCTGTGTGCCGGAGCCCTCCGCGGTGGAGATGTCATCCCTGTTGGCGGTGTGGGCGCGTGTGGATGTGCAGCTGGCCCTCACCATGCCCGATCCCTTCGAGGCCTACTACCTGATCGCCCACTACATGTCCTTGCAGGGGTACCGCCGGGGCATGCTGCACTGGCCCCACCTGGTCCACCGGGCGGGCCACCCGGGCCCTCGGGCCAGCGGGGCCCCCGGCAGCGGCCCGTGAGCCCCGCGTCGCTGGCCTGCCCCCCCCGGCGTGGTGCCCCCGTGTGGGCTCCCGCCCCGGCCCGGGGGGGGGCCCTGGTCCCCGCTGGCCGCTCCCGACCTGCGGACCCCACCTCGGTGAGCTCCCGCCCGCCTCGCTGCTTGCTGCTGCCCCTGGCCGTGGTCCTGGGCCCCCTCCATCCCCGTGACTCCGTGGGTGCTGCCTGAGCGTCGCTGGTGCTGCGGAGGAGCACCGCTGGACCCGGCTGCCCTGCCTGTGCCAGCCTTTGACTGTGGGGCCCCCTTCCTCCTCCTCCTGGCGCCCCTCCGCCGGCCTCGCTGTGCTTTGGGGGCCCCCAACGTGCCTTGCTCCGGGGGTCCGCCCCCCCCCCCCGAGACTGCCTCTGTTCCTGTGGGGGCACCTCCTTGGACTGGACTGGACTGGGGTGGTGTGGGGGTGGGGGTTGCTGCTGTCTGTGCCTTGCCCCGTGGTGGTGCCCCCCCCTCCCTGCCGGTGTTCCGGGTGGGGTGTTCCGGGCGCCCCTTCCCCCCTTCCCGGCCTTTCCCTGGTGTGTGTGTGTGTGTGTGTGTGTGTGTGCCCGGGCGTGTGGCCGTGCATTGTGCCCCGCTGCGGGACCGCTGTGTGAGCCGGCTGTCAGCCTGTTCTCGCTCTTCCCCCCTCCCTTCCCGTTTCCCTTGTGTGGGCGTTCCCTTGTGTGCCTTGTGGCTTCGTTTGCCCTCAGTCGGCCATGTCTGTGTCCCGCCCCTGCCCGGTGCCTTGTGGGGGTTTAGCGCCCGCCGGGGGTTCGGCTGCACGTCTGTTGTGCTGCCACGGGCCGCGATGGTGCGGCCCGGTTCCGGGCCGTGGTCCCGTTCCCGGCACGTCTGTTTGGGTCGTTTTCCAACCCCCGGGCGTGGTTGCGCTGTTCGCCCCCCCTGGTGGTTCGCTGTGGTGAACCGGCCGCCCGTAACGTCTGAAAGTACCCTCTGGCTCCATGCACCCGCACTTTGCCTTCATCTTTCAGCCCCAATCTTCTTCCTCTGCAGGTTGGGGGCAACACTTCGGGCTCTTTTAGACGAGTGGCATTTTTAAAGTCTGCGAATTAAATACCTCACAATCGAGGTATTTAATTCGCGGACTTTTAAAATGCGCCACCGCCGTAATATGCGCATATTAAGCCACTTCCATCTCGTCTAATTAGATCAGGCGGAGGTTTCAAAATACGCACCATGGCGATGCGCAACGGAGCGCCGCTCATCTAAAAGCGGCCTGAAGCTGGGGACAGGAGGGCATGAGCTGGCCCTTCACCCCCTCTATTCTTTCATGTCAGTTGGGGAGAATGGGATAGCTGAGTAATGTCTCACAACCCTCCCTCTTACCCACTAGTCCCTCCCCACTGCCCTCCCAGAGCACAGTGAAACTAGGTATGGTCATATACAAATGTTTAATTTAAACTTTAAGTTGAGTATGTATTGAAATTAATTAAATGGAATGGCTATTGGAAGGAATGGAGGCAACAGCAGTGCCAATTTCTAAATAAATACTATTGTCATTCCAACATTCAATTAAGTGACTGTGAAATAATACAACACAGCTGCATCTTTGGGAGTACATGGGGAAGGCAAGTGGGTGTGAAATGATGAGGAAGGCACCTGATGCAGTAAGTGGAATGGTTGGAATGGCAGGGGAAAATACAAAGAGTGTGCAGGATCAAGTAAGTGGGTGGAATGATAGGAGGAATTAGAAATAATGAGTGAAAAAACTGATGGGATACCAGGGAAAGCAGTCCTATCGTTTAACCCATTTACCATGGCTGACACCTTATCCTTTGAGTCCCAATAGCCTCCCTCCCTTTTATTCCACTTCCTCTCATTTTTTGTTTTTGTCATTCCACACACACCCTTACTTCTGTTCCATATGACAGATAAAGAATGTATTTCTCCCAGAGCTTTTGAGTTCTCTGAGGGGAATGGGGGTTAAAGGGGCAACTTGGACCCAGGACTTCTGGGCTGTCTGTTACAAGATTGAGAGCTGAGCAGGGGAGAGGATTACAGGCTTGGAACCAGGACTATTGAGTTGCTTGTGAAGGGAGTCCAGCCTACTGGATTAGAGTGGGGTGGAGAAGCTGGAAGCCAAGAGTCTCAAGTTCTCTGTTAAAGACCAAGTAGATTAGATGGAGAGAAGGGGAGGAGCCAGGACTCCCAAGTTCTCGCTTAAAGAGGAAACAGAGGGGGTGAGGGGCCAGCTCACGTCCTCCTGTCCCCAGCTTCAATGTTGCCCCCAACCTTCAGAGGAAGAGGATTGGGGCTGAAAGACAAAGGCAAAGTGTGGGTGCATGGGCCCTAAGTTGTAAGTGAGCACAATATGCGAGACTGTACAATGTCTTTACTGTTTACATGGCACAGAAGCCAAGGCGGGAGCCTTAACTTGCAATTTCCATTCTTTTTAGTGCCAGATTGAATTTGCAAGAGCCTTAACTCTTGTAAACTGGAGGGTTTTTGACTGGAATATCCAAGTTTTTTGTTAAATACAAAGCACCCCCCTGCCTTCCCTTGCCCCCTCCCTACACCCAAAGCGCCCCCTACCCTCGCTCCCTTGCCCTCCAAACCCAAAGCACCCTCTGCTCTCGCTCCTTTTCCCCCACACCCAAAGCCCTCCCTCCCTTTCCCCCCCACCCCAGCTCCCTTGCCCCCCCCACACAAAGAGCACCCCCTGCCCTCGCTCCCTTGGCCCCCCACACCCAAAGCACCCCCTGCCCTCACTCCCTTGGCCCCCCACACCCAAAGCACCCCCTGCCCTCACTCCCTTGGCCCCCCACACCCAAAGCACCCCCTGCCCTCACTCCCTTGCCTCACCCACACCCAAAGCACCCCTTCCCTCGCTCCCTTGCCCTTATCCTTGCTACCCCACACCCAAAGCACCCCCTGCCCTTGCTCCCTGGTGCCCCAAAACCCCCAGGCACAATTGCCCCACTCAGGGAAAGGAAAGACAGGAAACGAGGCAGCGAGCAGCACTTCTCTGCAAAGCAGTCCCACTCCTCTCCATAGGCTAACATGGGGTTTTTCATGACCCCATAACTTTAAAACTACTAATCAGATTTACAAATAAAACCCAAAGACACCCACTGGCAGCCTCCTTTAATTTTCTAAAAGGCTAATTCATCCTCCCCACCAACACTCAACCCCTCTACCCTGCCCAGATTGAGACGGTCTGACTAAATGAAAAATCAGGCTTGAAAGTGCAGTTTTCAAACGGCGATATCTCAGAGTTTATCCAACAGATTCAGTTGAAATGTTCGCAGCATGAACCGTTTACCTCAGTGATACTCCACAACAAATTTCACAATCCTGACTTTGATCATGCCGATTGTAGAACAAATAGACTTTTGGGGTCTTTATAATGTAGTGTACAACACACCTTAACTATTAGAGCGCTCCTGTACTCTAATAATAATTGATACATTATAAAAATGTATTATAAAATTGATAAAATAATCAATTCATAAATCAATCTGTTTTTATTTTAAGAAAATGATACATCTGATATAATGTATTTGGATTTTCAGAAAGCATTTGATAAGGTGCCTCATGAGTGACTGTTGAGGAAACTAGGCATTCATGGGAAGGAATAGGAGTCTGTGTGTCCTGCCACAGATCAGTAACTGGTTAAAGAACAGGAAACAAAGGATAGGAATAAATGGTAAGTTTTCACAATGGAGAGAAGTAAATAGTGGGGTACCTATGGGGACTTTATTGGGGTTGGTATTTAATATTTTCATTAAGTGATCTGGTAAAAAGTGAGGTGATCAAATTTATAGGTGACACAAAGTTACTCAAGATAGTTACACCTGGGGCAGATTGTGAGGAATCGCTGGAGGATCTTGGCAACTAAATGGTAAATGAGATTCAATGTTGATAAGTGCAAGATGATGTACATAGCAAAAAATAATCCAAACTATGCACACACAATGCTGGGTTCCAAATAGCCCAAGTGTGAGCCAGTGTGATGTACAGTAAGAGTACAGTTAAGAGTACAGTACCAGGAACTAGAGGGGAGACTCCTGGTTCAAGACTTGCCTTAGTCATGAACTCACTGGGTTAACTTGGGTCTGTCACAGATCTCTCAGCCTAACCTGCCTCACAGGGTTGTTGTGAGGATTACTAGTTGAGTTAATTAATTTAATGTTAATGGTTAAATGTTAGTTGTTAAAGTCAATAATCTGCAATGTGAGCTACCCTGAACCTAAGGAAAAGGGTGCGATAAAAACTGAAATAATAAAATAAATAAAGTGTTAATATTCAGGAAAAGGTTTTTGGAATCTTGTGGACAATTAATTGAAAACCTCAACTCAGTGTGTGGCAGTGGCCAAAAAGTCAAACAAAATGTTAGGCGTTACTCAGAAAGGGATAGAAAATAAAACAGAAAATATCATAATGCTGATATATCTATGGTGCGACCACACCTTGACTAATGTGTGCAGCTCTGGTTGCCCGATCTCAAAAAAGATTTAGTTGCAAGGGGTGGGTAGGCAGCAGAGTTAAACTAATGAACAGGGATCTAACCTGGTAAGCTGGTGGCACGGTGTCAGGCAGTGGGTCCTGACCCACTGCCATCAGAGGTGTAGTCATGTTGGAGCATGGCGGTCAAAACCAGGATAGCAGGTAGACAGGCATAAGGCACTGAGAGCAGGCAGAGGTGTAGTCAAGTCAGAACCTGGATCAAAACCAGGACAGCAGGTAACATGAGCATCAGACAGCGAGGGGAAGGCAAAGGCAACAGGCTGGAAGGCCTAGGAGGCAGGCGGGGGTACAGAGGCTGGGGATGGAAGGAACACTTAGTCAGGGAAGAGTATTGGTTAGCCACTGCCTTTCTGCTTATGCTTATGAAGGGAGAGAATAGGAAGTGGCAGGAACTTCCTGTCCCTCCCTGGAGCTGGCTCTGATTGGCTGGGGGTTTAGTATCCATGTCAGAGGTGCAGGTGCTTGTCTATGGATTGGTGCTGTTGTGGTTACAGGATCCCTCTCTGATTTCCATCGGTGCTAACTGCTGACAGGTGCAATCCTGAGCCAGGGATCCTTCTATTTCTGCAAGTGCTAACTGCTGGTGGGTGCAAGTGACAGGACCCCCCCAAAGGAAGCCCACCAGGGGGAGGCACCAGTTTATCCAGATATTGCTGGTGATAGGCACGGATGTGGGCTGGGCCGTGGACATGTGCCAATGATTCCCCTGACTCAGGGCCATATGAGTGCGCACCAGACAGGAGGTAAGGGGAGACCCTTCTATGGTCTTGAAAGTTTCTGAACTGGCTTGTGTTAAGTGGGAATCTGGTAATAGAGCATAGTGGCTGTCCACCAGGGCACGGAGGACTACACCACAGCCAGAGTCTGGGTATAGCATTGCCCATAATGTCACTAGAGAAATGGGTTTGACCCTTTCTTGACTGTATCTGTTATCAGGGAGAAGGTGTGGTTCCTCCATTCCTTCCACTGCCATTGATTCCAGTGGTGGAGGGGGAGTGGCTCACTCTGGAGATAAGGTCCAGGGTGCAAGTGCAGGCCGGGGTACACAAGCTTGCTCCTGCCATCGTTTGGTTAGTTGGACATCAATCTGGATGCCTAAACTGATGAAGTCCTTTAGGGCTGATGGAAGGGCAACCCGGGCTAATTCGTCTATTAGATCCTTGCTGAGACCACAGCAGAACAAGACTCACAAGGCTGGCTAAGGCATAGGCCACAACTGAATTTCAGCCCTGCTTAATGCTCCAGGAGCATGGTCTCAGCAGTGCCTTGCTGGTGGGGGTCACAAAAAGCCTGGTCCATTTCCTTGATGAATGCCTCAAAATAGAGTCTTGGGTCCATCAAGGGGGTGGTCCAAGCCAGAGTGTCTCCAGTCAATAAACTTAACACCAACCACACTCGTTGCCTCTCAGGTGTAGGTCTTGGGGCAAAGAGCAAAAATCAGTTTACATTAGCTCATGAATTCCTGATAAGCATGACAGTTCCCTGGAAAACACTCTGGCAGGGGCACTGCTTCTTCAGTGGAGGGAGGGTGTGGGTGTTGGGATTGTAAGACAGCATTGCCCTAGTGGAGGGATTGGACCTGCTCCTGGAGGTTCTGCATTGGAACAACTAGCTTTTGTGTTGAGGAGGATGCCCCCTCAATGGTGGTCGTCCTGTGGGCTTGCCATACCAATCTATAAGGGGCAGATGGGTAGAGGAGTTAACTAACGGGAATCTAACCTGGCCAGCTGGTAGCATGACGTCAGGCAGTGGGATCAGGCAGAGGCATAGTCAAGTCGGAGCATGGGTTAAAACCAGGATAGCAGGTAGCACGGGCATCAGGAAGCAAAGGGAAGGCAAAGGCAACAGGCTGGAAAGACTAGGAGGCAGGAGGACATGCAGAGGCAGTTGCGGGAAGGAATATGGGCAGCTTAGCCAGGGAACAGTGTTGGTAAACCACTGTCACTCTGCTGGCTTCTGCTTATAAAGGGAGAGAAGAGGAAGTGGTGGGAACTTCCTGTCCCTCCCTGGAGTCGACGCTGATTGGCTGGGGGCATAGTTTCCATGGCAGAGGTGCAGGCACTGTCTGCAGACCGGTGCCGGTGTGGCTAGAGAATCCATCTTCCATTTCCGCAGGTGCTAACTGCTGGCAGGTGCAATCTTGAGCTGAGGGTCCCTCTTCTGTTTCCGCAAGCGCAAACTGCTTGTGGCTGCAGGTGACAATAGTAGAACTGGAAGCGGCACAGAGAATGGCAACAAAAATTATAAAGGGTATGGAATGGCTCCCATATGAGGAGAGGTTCGACAGGTTAAGACTTTTCAGCTTGGAGAATAGATGACTGAGGGGGGACTATGATAGAAGTTTATAAAATCATGAGTGACACAGAACATGTAAATAGGGAATTATTTACCCTCTCCAACAGTACTAGAACTAACGCATACTCCATGAAACAAACTGTTAGCAGATTTAAAATAAATAAAAGAAAGTATTTTTTCACTCGACTCACAATTAACTTGTAGAACTAGAAAATGTGGTCAAGGTCAGTAGCATAGCTGGGTTTAACAAAGGATTGGATAAGCTCTTGGAAGATAGGTCCTCTGCAGCCAGTGTGGTGTAGTGGATAAGGTACTGGACTTGGATCTGGGAAAGCAGGGTTCAACTCCCACCCTAGTCATGGACTCACTGGGTGGCCTTGGGCAAGCCTCAGTTCCTCATCTATAAAATGGGAATGTCTGTGTTTCCCCTCACCTGTGTCCATTTTAGATTGTGAGCCCATTAGGTAGGAATCTGCCTCAAAAAATCTATGACTGTTGTTCAGGGCTGGGTTCAGGCCCAGTTAAAAACGGACACATCCTGCTTGTAAGGGAGCTAACTGTTTAATGAAAGAGAACTATGTACATACAGGTTCTGAGGTCAAAAGTGAAAAAGCAGGGTTTCAACAACAACTTAATTGGAGCAATTCTGTGTGAGGAAACACACACACTACATCTCCCCCCACCCCCTTTTCTTTCTTTAGGTTACTTAAAGCGATTATGACCTATATAAATTATTCAGAATAATAATTTTGTAATCACATTTTAAACAACACCATCTAAACCTTGGGACTCTGGTAGACTGCCATGAGTCCCTGTGGGTAGAGCAGGAATTATTCTGCCCCATAGGCCCTAATGTTCGTCGCCTACCTGCCCCCCCCCCCCGATTAGGGGGGTGGCTCGGGGGCGGCGGCCGTTGTCCTCCCGCTGCTGGGCTGGACGAAGACACGCTGCTGGGTCGGCGCATGGCGTGGGGGGGGGGAAACGGCACGAAGCGAGCTCTCGTGAGGCGCGGGAGCTCACGGCCACCATCTTGTGGCAGGCGTGGAATAGGCCATTCGCGCCTAGACGGACGACGAGGGAACAGCGTGGTCGGGACCCGGGCTCCAGGGCGAGGCGAGAGGTTTGCTCCGCAGCAGTGCCTAAGGGCTGAGTGAAGGGAGAAGCAAGTAGGAAGGAGGGGTGGGACCCCCTTACCTACGGTGAAGTGTCGAGCCAGGGAAGGGTGGCTGGAGTAGGGGGCGAGACCGACGGAGCTTGCCTCCCCCCCCCCTACACATAGAGCTGAGCAGGACCACCACCCCCGGGGGCACTGGGAAGTGGGAGCGAGATACACCCCCAGGTTAAAACAGGAGGTAATTGAGAAGGGGGGCATGAGGTCCCACGTGGTGACGGGGGTCGCCCACATCAAGAAGGGGGTACAAGTGGACAGGCCCGCGCAGATGGGTAGGAGTAAGGGAAACACCCTATCTTCCCCCCCTTCAATCAAGGATGAAAAGGGGCGGGGGCAAAAAAGGGAAAGGCCCAGCCAGAAAGGACTTGGCCAAGCAGGTAGAAGAGGTACTCGAATCCATCCAGGCCAGGATGTCGGGGTGTGAGGGAATCCTTAACACCTTGGCATCTGGCGAGGGAAGGGAAGAAAGGGGGGGCGCGCAGCAGGAGGGGGCCCTCCAAGGGTGGGGCACCAGACCTAATGGGGGCAAGAGGACATGAGGCTTCCATGGGGGACTAGGGGTCATTGGGGGGACCTAACCCACTCTACACGGTGGAAGAGGAAAGCACGAGGGGGAGCCAAGTGGAACCCGATGCCGAAATAAGGGAAGCACCTGGGACCAGGGTCAGGGCGAGCACGAGGAGTGTGCAGCCACCCGCTCGGTTCAGGGATGAAGAGGAGCTAGTCACAGGAGCTCCAACAAGGGGTCAGGGCCCACCCTGCAGGGGTACAAGTGCGAGGGGTGGGCACCTGGAAGCAGTGGGGCGAGGGGTACAGCCCCGGGCCGAGCCTCCCTCCCCGCCCAGGCGGGGGGGAAGGCGTCCTTTATCGCCAAGCAGGGACCACGAGGAAGAACCGCCGACCCATTGAGCACGGGGGGACCAACTGGCTGCCATCCTTGAGACGCTGAATGCGTTCATGGGCCGATTCGCGGCGCTGGAGGACTGTGTTGCAGAAATGGAGGGGGAACGCTGCGCGGCAATGGCGAGGGACGTGGATGGACGAGCATGGAGCGGGGAGCATGACGGAACAGAGGCGGGGGCCACAGCCAAACCCAGCGTCGGGGGAGCCGGCGACCGGGGATGCGAGCACCAGNAGCACGAGGAGTGTGCAGCCACCCGCTCGGTTCAGGGATGAAGAGGAGCTAGTCACAGGAGCTCCAACAAGGGGTCAGGGCCCACCCTGCAGGGGTTCATGGGCCGATTCGCGGCGCTGGAGGACTGTGTTGCAGAAATGGAGGGGGAACGCTGCGCGGCAATGGCGAGGGACGTCGCCCGCGAGCAAGGCAGGATGGACGAGCATGGAGCGGGGAGCATGACGGAACAGAGGCGGGGGCCACAGCCAAACCCAGCGTCGGGGGAGCCGGCGACCGGGGATGCGAGCACCAGCCAAGGAATTGCGGGTAGGTGTTCGCAGTGCATCACCTGCCAGTGTGGCCACGAAGGGGGAAGCGATAAAGAAAGGGTCACCCAAGCCGCTCCAGCAGCTACCAGGCGACTTGGATGGGTGGGGGCTTGGGTTCCCTGGACAAGCAAGGAGCCAGGTGGGGCACAGGACGTTCCCCAGCCGGGCCCGGATACGGGGGCTAGTACAAGCCAAGGCAAGGGGCATGATAACCTGGTCACTGGGGTGTGCTTGGCATGCTCCCATAGGGCCGAAACGGTAACGCCGGCCCGAGCAGAGCCGGGGACGTGGGAAGCACTGGGGGCACCCATTGGGGCACATTTAGCATAGTATACCTGGGAAAAGATTTGGAAAGGGGAATACGTAGATGTATTCTCCTTGTTGTATACCGAGCCGGTGCCGGACCCCAACAGTAGTGACAAGGACAAGGAAAAAGAACGTTTTAAGCACCCCAAAGTGGAAAGAAACTGGACCAATTGGTCAGTGGCCTTTTCAGTACTGTTGGGGGTTATGGTCCAGGCTATGCCAGAAAGGGCAGCAGAACTTTTAAAATATCAGGACATCGTGCACAGGGCCTTTGACACCGGCAACCCGGGGGCATGGCTATGCTACGATGAGGTGTTTAGGAAACGGGCAGCAATAACCCCAGGCCTGAGGTGGGATGTTTATGCCCAGGACCTCTGGCTGGAGTGCATGTCCAATGTAGCAGGGGCGCACAGAACAGACAGTGGACACACTCTAGCAAATTTCGGTCAGGAGGGTGCCGTAGCAACCAAAAGAAAGGGATATGTTGGGACTACAATGAGGCTGGGGGTTGCGCCCGCTCCCCATGCCGATTTAGGCATGCCTGTTCCCAGTGCGGGGGAGGGCACCCAGGGGTTCAGTGTAACAGGGTGCGTTCATCCTCCCGAGGCCGACAGCAGGGGAAGCCGGGAGCGGGCGGCCCCCAACAGCAAGGGGGAGGAAAGGGCTCCAACCCCAGTCAGTTATGAGGCATTGGCGCGTGCCCTAAGAGGTTGCCCGATGATTAATGAGGTGGCTTATGTGATTTCGGGCTTCCGGGATGGCTTCGTCATCCCGGCTAGGTTCGACAAGGCCAGGAGTTGGGTAAAGAACCTCAAGTCTGTGAACGGAAATGAAGATTTGGTAGCCACCAAGATTGCCAAGGAACTCGCTGAGGGTCGCATAGCGGGCCCATTTGCAGCGCGTCCGTTTTCTAACCTTCACGTATCCCCTTTAGGCATAGTACCGAAGAAGCAAAGGGGGGAATTTCGCCTCATCTCGACCTCCTACCCAAAGGGGAGGTCGGTGAATGACGCAATCCCGGCTGAGCTGTGCTCAGTTCACTACGCTTCCCTTGATACGGCAGTAGGGATGGCGAGGGAGTGTGGTAGGGGAGCGCAGTTGGCGAAATGTGATATTAAATCTACATTCTGCCTGCTGCCGGTTCACCCCTTAAGCTTCAGGCTTCTGGGGTTCCAATTCAGAGGCCAATTCTATTACGACAAGGTGATGCCCATGGGGTGCGCGATTTCTTGTTCGGCCTTCAAGCGTTTCAGCTCTTTGCTGGAATGGTTGATACGCCAAAGGACACAATCACGATATATTATTCATTATATCGATGATTTTATGTTCCTTGGGGGGCATGGGACGGGAGAGTGCCAAAGGGCACTCGAAACATTTAAGGAACTAGCTAGCAAGCTGGGCATCCCCCTGGCCCCCGAAAAAACGGGTGGGCCCGGCTACAGTCTTAACATTCCTAGGGATCGAGCTGGACACCAACGAACAGGTGTCATGCCTGCCGCTGGACAAGTTAAAAGCCCTAGTGAAGGACGTTGACTGGGTAGCCGGGAAGGCAAAAGTAACAGTGAAGCAGCTGCAGGCGTTATTGGGGAGTCTCAATTTCGCCTGCAGGGTGGTAGCACCAGGCCGGGCTTTCCTGTCTAGACTGTACGAGAAAGTGGGCAGTAATCAGCCCGGGCATCGCCATGTCAGGGTCACTGCCAAAATGAGGGAGGACCTTAGGACATGGTGCCATTTCCTCCACAACTTTAACGGCGAGAGTATGTGGAGGCAGAAGTGGTTATTGGAAGCTGAGCTTCAGGTTCAATCTGACTCGGTCGGATCCGTGGGGTTTGGGCTATTCTGGGCGGGCAAATGGTGCGCAGCACCATGGCCAGAACAGTGGGTGCAAGAGGGAGTGACAAGGGATCTTATGTTTCTGGAGTTTTTTCCCATAGTACTAGCAGTTTACATATGGGAAAGGGAGTTCGCCAACAGAACAATACTGTTCTGGTGCGACAACCAGGCGGTAGTCCAAGTAATAAATGCCATGTCGTCCCATTCCAGAAGGGTAATGGGGCTGGTGAGAGCGTTCGTACACCAGTGCCTCGGCAGTAATATTTTATTCTCAGCCAGGCACGTCCCGGGCATTAGCAACGGAATTGCTGACGCACTCTCTCGCCAGCAGATGGAGCGATTCAGGCATTTGGTGCCCGAGGCCAGAACTCCCACAAGGGATATGGAACATTGGACAATAGAGATGTTCCAAGCAGTGCAGGGGTCACTGGTGCCCCGCACGAGAGCGGCCTACTCCCAAGCCCTAGGAGAGTTCCAGAACTTCCGCGAAGATAAAGGTTGGGGGACACAATTCCCGATAACTGAGGCACAGGCCATACAGTTTGCGATCAATTTAAAAAGGAAGGGCCTGGCGCCCAGGACGATATCTGGAAAGTTATTAGCTTTGGCATTGTACAATAAATTAGTGGGCTTCACATCCCCTAGTGCGGGTTTTCTAGTTAGAAAAATGCTGGAAGGGTGGCAAAGAGAATGCCCCAGGGGACCAGACAATAGGCAGCCTATCACACCTGAGGTATTGCAGCAAGTATGCAGGCAGCTGCCTGAAGTTTGTTTTTCATCATTTGAGGCCATAACGTTTAACAGTATGTTCAAGCTGGCATTCTTTGGGGCATTTCGGGTAAGCGAACTCACGGCTGTTAGGTCCACAGAGCTAGGGGGAATCGTACTTGGCATTAACGATATCCAAGTAGGGGTGGAAGGCATGGCCGTTTGGCTTAGAGGGTCCAAGACAGATCAACGGCGACATGGACAGAGGGTGAAACTGGTGCGCATCGCTGAGGCTCAGCTGTGCCCGGTGGCAGCACTCGAGGCCTACCTGGCGGTGCGTCCCCCCTGGCCTGGCCAACTGTTTATTCACAGATCTGGGGCGAGGGTATCCAGATACCAATTCGCAGCAGTCTTGAGGAAAGCTCTGAAAAGAGCTGAGCTCCCTCCACAAGCATTTAGCAGCCATTCATTTAGAATAGGTGCAGCAAGTAGCGCAACAGCTGTCGGCCTATCTGAAGAACAAGTAAAGAACATAGGACGATGGAAATCGAGGGCCTTCCGTGCGTCGTGTGGAAGGTTACATTGTGAAGGGCAAAGGTCCCATGGTTATGATAGGGCAGAGACAGCAAGCGCAGGTGTTGATAACCAGGTCTGTTTCTACAGGAGGGGAGCAATCAGCACGGCAACGGAGGGTCGTGATCGTTGGCCACAGTATGGTCTACTGGGCCGGAAATCAAGCCGGACGCTCATATTGGGGAACCCAGCTGGGTCTGGGGCATCTTGCCGAAGTGACCTGGAAAGGAAGAAGTGGCATGAGATGGGCTCAGCTTCTACCGGTGGTCCACGAGTTGGCAAGAACGACGCATCCAGACATACTGGTAATACATCTGGGGGAGAATAATTTACCGGTGGAAACAGGTTTACACCTGGCCACCAGCATAAATAGGGACCTCTGGGAAGTGAGGAGACTTCTCCCCAATACCAAGTTGATATGGTCTGAGATGCTGGAAAGGATTCGTTGGAGGAACGCTGTGCGCCCAAGCAAAGTGGACAAGGCTAGGAAGAAAGTGAATAAGGAAGTGGAAAGGTTGGTGGCAGATTTGGGGGGACATACGATCAGGCACCTGGCGATTAAGTTTTCCCGGCTGGAGCTATTTTGGCCTGACGGAGTGCACTTGTCAGATGAAGGACTAGAGCTGTACCTGATAGCAATGCAGCAGAAGTTGAGCCTGTTGCTGGGTTAATCGGGGAGGGGGGAGCGAGGCCAGCCAAGCGATGTGGGCAGCCTCTTGTGGCAGGGGTCCGGCAAGTCAGTAAGTTAGGTAGGGATAATCTACTGCCAGGTCATCTCCTTAAAGAGATGGGGTGCACACGAATGCTAGAGCTTGCCAGCCAGCATCGCGCTGAACCCAGGAAAGGGGGCGGGATGGCAAAAGACCCTAGGACAGGGGCGGTCCAGGGTTGTCGCAGCCTGCCCTCATTCCTTCCTTGGGTCATGGTAGGTGAAGACTGCCTGATCCGGCCGGGGGCAGCGGGGCAGGTGTGACATCGCAGCAGCTATAGGTGACATGGTGCGGTACTGAGGGACATCAGACCGCCTTAAGTTTACTCTACCTAAGTTAGGAATAGTCTAGGTTGACAGGACCCGGAAGGGCATAGCCCCTTCCTCCCCGATAAGGCTAATAATAAAGTATGGTGTGGCCTGATTTACTCCACAAATGGTGTTCGTGTCTTCTTTCAGGGTGGGGGACAATCCACACTAGGCCTATAACAGGTTCAGCCTCACAACAGGTTTCACCTCTTGGCCTGATTGTGTGATCACTAGGGCTGAAACAGCAAGCCACTGAGGTAACTTTTTCAGATGGAAAAAGCTCTTCCACAATGAGCTGCATGGTGTGATAGAGATGCTCATGCCGCTACTTTCATTCCGCTACTTCCGCCATTCTGCTACTTCCACCAAATGTGAAAATAGTGGAACAATGTTTGTTCTGACAGTTTCTATCTTCCACAATTTCGACCGGCACTGTGAAGTAGTGGAACAATGCTTATTCTGAGAGTTTCCGAGATTGTTCTGAGCTTCCAAGATTGTTCTGACAGTTTCTGAATTAGCGGAATGCCGGCGGAATTACCAGAATGCCGGCGGAAAAGCTGCAGAAAGTCACGGGCAATTCCAAAATGGTGGAATGAAATAGCAGAACGGAAAAAAGAGTTGCTGTTTTGGTCTCGAAGAGTTTTTCCAGTTGGGAGCATAGCGGCATCAGGTGTGCAAATATTGCCTGTATTCTCTAGAGCTCATGTTTTCTCCATACTTGCTTGTGGCTGCTCTGAGGGAAGTTGTGATGGTCCCTGCAGGATGGTTCATGGATGTTTCCAGTTTTTCCTGATGGACTCTCCTCCTCCTGTTTGCACTATTTAAGAATATGGTGCATCACTTTGTCTCTGTACCACAGATAAGGGATGCCACCCCATTTCGTTGTCTAATTTCACCCTCACCTCGTCTCCCGTGCTGCACATGGTTGGGAGAGGTCTGGTAGAATATCGTCGGTTATAAAATTTCTGATATGACTGTTTGGCTTTGATCTTTTCTGGGCTTGGTGCAATGCCGTACTGACTGACATTGTGGCCCAGAAATTCAATCTGTTTGTCCAAATTTACACTTCTCTCTGTTGAGTTTAGTCCAGATGCAGAGATAGAACTAAGTTCTTTTTCAGTAGCATGTCATGCTCAGCTTTAGTAGGTTCATACACAAGGATATCATCCATGTAGATTACTACACTTTCATGTCCACTCAGGAGCTCTGACATCTTTCTTTGAAAGATTTCTGAAGCTGATGTTATCCCAAATGGTAACCTTCCAAAACATACCTCCCCTAAGGAGTAATGAAGGCTTGGCACTTTCTTCTTCCAGTGGAATTTGCCAAAACCCACCGGCAGCATCTAGGCTAGAGAATATGACACCTCCTGCCAACTTGGGCAGGATGTCATCTAGAGTAGGTAATATGTATTTTTCTTGCTTTATAAACTAAACTAAACTGCCTGACTGAGTCAGACCAATGGTCCATCTTAGCCCAGTATTGTCACAACCTGACATGGTAGCAGGGGTTTCAAATTCGGGTCCAAATTCGGCTCTTCCAGGGTCTCCGGCAGAGGCCATCCCAGCATGCTACCTGAGACCCCTCCAAGCCCCCAGCAGAGGCCTCCCCCAGGCGTGCTACCAGAGGTCCTGAAGTGGAGATGCCACAAGTATAAATGAATTTATACTTTCATTTAGTCTTTTCAGGTCCACACAAATTCTTACTGTTCCATTTTGTTTATCACTGGCACCACAGGGGCACACTGTTCTGTCAGCGTTCTGTTGTTTGAGTTATAATCCCCAAGTTTTTCATTCTTTTTAGCTCTTCTTTCTCTTTGGGCAGCAGGGAGATGGTAACCCTTCTGAGTGTTGATATATTATATGGTTGGGCATGTTCTACGAGTTGAATTTTTACAGGCTCCCCTAGCAAGGTACCCAAATCCCCAAACACCTGGACTACTTCCACTCACTGTACAAGGCCCAGTCTTGCTGTTGCACTTCTGCTGAGAAAAATTATATCCTGCTGTCTTTACCACAACAACCCACAGTGAAAATTCACTGAACTCTCCCAGAATTCTCCCTTGGGCCCTCACAAGCATTTGACCCTTGACTGTTACTTTCCCACCAGGGCTATAGAGGGCTCAGGTCACTGGCCTCAACTGGGGTTTCACACTTAATGAGTTGTATATGGACTCAGAAATGATGGAAACATCTGCTCAGGGGTCAGTTTTAAATTAAACTGCTGTCCCCCCAAGCTTAGGGTCACACACCATACTGGCTGATCATCTGGGATTACGCCAGCCTCTGATGTAAGAGAGCCCCCAAACAAGGAATCTACAAGGTTGCCTTCCAGAACCTCTTGTGTTTGCCTTGTTCTGCATCCTCAAGGATAATGTCCCAGTGCTTGGCATTTGTGACATGGCCTGCTCTTCCTCCATTGCTGTAGTGGCTGCCCCCACACCTATCACACTTGTGTCCACTTCCCATAGCCATTGTTCTCTGACCTGCACCTGTGCCCAGGGCTGGCCTGAGGCATGTGCCACCAGTGCCCAGGCACATGGCCACGCGGTGGGGAGGGGCCCCGCACCACCGCAGGCTAGAGACTGACAGACGCTGTCGGTTTTTGTTTTTTTCCCCACCGGGAGTCTCCGAGTCAGTGCTCATGGTGGGGTGGGGGAGGGCGCGTAAACTCCCTGGGAATCCCTGGCCAGTTATACGCTGCGGAACTGAGCTGACACAGTCAAGTTGCAGGTAAGTAACCAGCCGCCCATCCCTTGAAAATTACCCCACCCCACCCCACAATTCTAGCGAGTGCCAGCCGGCTTTTGGGGCCCCACAGCAAGGCTTGGCACATGGCCCCTGAAACCCTTGGGCCGGCCCTGCCTGTGTCTTTCTTTGAGCATTGCTTGCCTGGTCTGGCTGAGTAGCTAACCACCATTTTTAATTCATCCACTTGCTCAGCCTGTGTGGCAGAATTCTGCTGCTTTGCCATTTCAGAGTGCCTTGCCATAGCTACAGCTGCATGCAGGCTAAGGTCACTTTGCATTTGGAGCTTTTGAGAAATTTCAGAATCTTTAATCCCAAATATGAATCGGTCTCTGATTATCTCATCTAGAGATGTCTCAGAAAAGACTCCACTGTCTTCCCCCCCCCTGCCATTCTGCACTCGTGGAATCTGGCCCTTTCATAAATAAAATTACATTTGTGGGAACAAAGTATTCTTCATATTTTCCCAATACTATGGCATAATCATTATGTTCCTCCTGTGTCCCAAAGGTAAAGGAGTGGAATATATGCTCTGCCTCTGGACCCATAGTATAAGTAAGAGAACTGACCTAGGCCGTTCTTAGATGAGCGCGGTGGCGCCCGCGCTTGTTTTTCAAAAGACCTGGCAGTCCCTTCTACACGCGATGCTGCCGCCGAATATGTGCATGCGCGGGTGATGCGCATCCATTTCCGGCCGTGCATGACCGGCCTCGATCGCCGATCCGGTCAGTTCGCGGCCGGAAATTGATGTGCATCGCCCGCGCATGTGCGTATTTGGCAGCAGCGTCATGTGTAGAACGGACTGCCGGGTCTTTTGAAAAACAAGTGCGGGTGCCACCGCGCTCGTCTAAAAACGGCCCTAGACTGGCCCTGGTTCCTCATACAGTTTTATGGCTGTTCGGTACCTGGTAAAACATTGCTTCCATTCAAGCCATGCACCTGGATTGGAGAAATTCAGGGGTTCTAGAGGTTTGAGGTTAGGCATTATTGCACATAGACTGTCTGTCTTGTCGACAAGGGTCACTGCTCTCAGCTGCAGCACAGTCACAAAAGGCCTTCTGTCCCCCCACCTCCCCAATTTGTTTGTTCTTCTAATAAGTCAGCCTTAGATCCTTACCTGTCCTGGCTGGTGGTTGTCTGGCCCCTACTTAAGAAGTCACCTTTGGATGCTGATGCACCAGGCAGCTATTGGCCTGTCTGTAACCTTCCCTTTTTAGGGACGTTTATTGAATGGGTGGTTGCCCAACAGCTCCAGACTCATCTCAATATCCTTGGATTCCTGGATCCATTTCAGTCAGGCTTCCATGCTGGGTATGGTATGGAGACTGTGCGTGTGGCTTTGGTCGATGACCTGCACCTGAAGATTGACAAGGGGAATTTTACCCTTTTGAGTTTGGGGTGGGGTTTGGTGGGTGGTTTGGAGGTAGAGGTATGAGTGGGGGTACAGTGGGTAGGTGATTTGGGCTGAGTTTTGTGGGGTTAAGGATTTTTATTGGTTTTAAATGTTTTTTATGGATTGTAAGCCACCCCGAGCCTCAGGGAAGGGCAGCATATAAACTGAAATTATAAATGAATAATAAATAAGGTACCTTGCAGTGTTTCCAGTACCTTGGAGACCCAGAATATCAAAGCATTCAAGCAAGGTATCTTTTAAGGTCCACAGGACTAGAAATGCAAAGCTTTATGCATTGCATTTACTAAAAAGAGGATTTTTCTCCCCCCATATAATTTAAAATGAGAATCTATCCTCTTCTACATCTGGAAGGATCAGAGACAGCAGCACCCAGCAACAAAATCAGGGGGGCCCCCCAGCCTGGGGACTGAAAACGTCCAGCAGGGAGCAGCACCCAGAAACATCCAGCATGCAGCAGGCATTGCAATAAGATATAGGGCCTCCCAGCCTGAGCCCCTGGGGACTTGAAACCACAATTTAGGCATGTACTTTTTTGTTCCAGTCTGTCCCACACAAAGCCAAAGCAAGAAAATTATTTCCATCAGGGACGATAACCAGCACTGCAACAAGATCAGCTCCCACCTCTCCCACAACAACCTGGGGACTGAAAAATTCCAATTTGAACTTAGCCGTGCATTTTATTTTGAATTTGTCCCCACCCCCCAAAAAAAACACCACAACTAGGCATCTGGTCCTTCCTCCCTCCCCGACCCTAAGACAACAAATCTATCGGACAACTCACGCAATAGCCTCCCAAAGCCCAACAGTACTCACCACCTCCAGTAATTAGCAAAGCAAGACAGTGGGCAAAGGCAAATTAATTCAGCCACAGTGCCTGCAGTCCCTCACTTACCCTCTCTCTCTCTGTCCCTAGGCTGGGCTCAGCAAGAGGGCCAGTGGCCACACAGGCAACAGCAGAGCAGCCAGCAGTATAGCGCCAGCAGCAGATTCACACATGATCCCTAAAACCCCCCCCATTAACTTGCACTCCATGATCTGAGACCCGGGTCTCCCCACCTCCCCCTGCAGTTCAGAGTACATGCTACAGCACTCCCCTCCCCTCTCCTGCCTGGGGGCATCTACCTCAGCCACCCAGATATGCTTGAAAAGTGCTCTGTTTGCTTTCCTCATAGGGGCTCTGCCAGTTCTGCCCCCAGTGGCTAAAGGTTGAAGTGCAGAGCTGTCAATGCCTGCAGTATGGATGGAACACCCAATCGCTCATACTGCAAAGTAAAGCGTCCCATGCGCCTTTCCTTACTTGCCCCTCACCAATCCCAGACAGAAGCACAATCCAATTCTTGTCAGCAGCCCAGCACGCCTGAACAAAATGCACCTGTGCAGATCACGCCACACGTAGGAGACGCATATGTGCAGTTCAGCCAGCATCCCCAGACCTAGAAGTGCAGCCGCTAGCTGCTTTAAAGTGGCAGTGCCACAGTGGTAGGTAGGCAGCCAGCATGCAGGTCAGCTCCGGGGGAGTCCGGGACCGTACCAGGGGAGTTTGGAGCCAGGGGGGCACAACCCCCAGGTGTGGAGTGCACCTGTACTGTTTTGAGATAAATGGTCTCGTAGGGTGCAGTTATAATAGAGACAGATAGTGCAGCTGCTCTAGGGCCCTCACTAGCTGGCATAACTGTGTCCCCTGGTGCCAGGAGAGGAGTAGGGTGGGGAGAGCATTCTCTGTTCTGCGCCAGGGATCATTCCAACCTAGCTACACCCCTGATGGTCTCGCCATCTTCTTGAGAGCTTGGAAATGGCAGAAGGAGAAGGGCTTATCAACTGTATGGCAGCAGTTGTCAAACTAGGAAAATATTAAACATACAGCTTAATGTATGACCAACATTTCTGCTATGTTAGATACAATGGCTGTTCTTTAAAAGTTTCTTCTGTTTTTAGAGCTTACTGGTTGCAGTTATATTCTCCGTTGTGAGTTTATAACACTCAAGCTGGCAGATTCTTTTTCAGTGTCAGTGCCTTCTGTGTACGTAACTGTGTGTATAATACACGTAGTAACTTCATGATGTGGAGACAGGATTTGTTAGATGTTGCTGTCAGTATTCCTGCTATTTCATACTCTCCTCCCTTCAAAACACTTGGAGAGATGCCAACCAAGCTTGTTGATCGACTGCACCTAAGTGCTCTGAGTTCCTCCAGAATGTCAGTCGCTGTCACAGCTGCAGTCTGATCTCCCATCAGCAAGTGAGAGTGCAAGTACAGCTGCACAGACAGGACAGGGATAGAGCAGAAACTAATGTTCTGTGGGTGCCTTTACATGCATCTTTAGATTGTAAGCTCTCGGGCAGGGACCGTGTCTATCTTGTTTTTTGTAAAGCGCCAGGTATATCACTGCCGCTATATAAATGCTTCTAATAAAATAAAATAATAATAATAATAACAACAATAACACTTACCACTGTTCTAGCTGCTAAACACAGGGTCTACATCACATTTCTTCACTCCAAACATAGGTTTTTGCTGCCTGGAACATATCCAGGGAACTCCTGAGCCACTGATAATACAGTGTACAGTTAGCATCTATTCAATGTCCGTTCAATGAGCAACCTGTCTGTTCAGCTTAATGGGGGCTACCTGACTGCCCCCTGACTCTCAGGTGAGAAGAGGGACTGGGGGACTGGGGGGGGGGAGAGGGTCTGGGGGGTGGAGACAATGGTGATCTGGAACCTGGATCTGGGGGTTGGAGGAAAGGGGGCACCTGGGGGCTGGAACTGGGTTGGGGGGGGGAGAAAATAGGATCTGAGTATAGGAGGGTGGGGGCAAGGGGTATCTGGGGGTGTAGAGAGAACTGGGACCGTGGGGGCTGGATTGGGTGGGGTAGAGAGAAGGGGAATTTTGGGGACTTGGGGTGGTGGAGGCAAGGGTATCTGGGGGACGTGGGCATAAAAACAAAGGGGATCTGGGAACTGAGTCTGGGAATGGGGGTTGGAGACAAGGGGGATCTGGGAGCTAGATCTGGTGGGGTGGAGAGAAGGAGGGGGTCGGAGTGGTCGACAATCTATTCTATGATGTCTCTATGCAACTTTTTTCATTGGCAAATAGCTCTTACTGTTAGAAAAACATTTTTGATACCTAGCCAAAATCTACCTTCCTGTAACTTGAGCCTATTATTTCTACTCCTGTCCTCTGTAGCAGTGCAGAACAGTTTCTTCCAACCTTCTTGGTAGCAGACCTTTAGATGTTTGAAGACTGCTATCTTGTCTCCCCTTAATCTTCTCTTCACTAGGCTAAACATACTCAGTTCCTTCAATCTTTTCTCATAAGACTTGCAGTCCAGACCCTTTTTCTTCTTTGTCATCCCTCTTTGAACCTGCTTCAGCTTGTCAATGTCCTTCAATGTTTCCCACATCTAGTTTACATAACTGATTTTGGTGCAGTTCAGAAAACCCCAAACGGTTCTACCTGTACATCATTGAAGCTTTAGCAGATGTCGTTCCGGCCAGGTATGGCATGCAGCACCAGCCCCGCACTGGTGGCCGGGGAGGTGGTGTAGCGATTATTTTTAGAGAAGACTGGCCTGTTAGGAGATACCCAGTTCAAGAGATTGCAGGTACTGAGGCCCTCCATGTGGTGCTTGATTTGGCTGGGGGCAAGCTAGGGGTGCTGCTGGTATACCACGCCCCTTCCTGTCCGGCGGCATCCCTTACTGTTCCAGCAGAGTTGGCCTCGGAGGTGGTGCTGGGCTTCTCCACGACTTTGGTCCTGGGGGACTTCAACGTCCATGCCAATGCTGGCCTTGTAGGAGCGGAGCGAGAACTCATGGCCGCCATGGCAACCATGGATTTGTCCCAAGTGGTCATCTGCCCATACCTTCGAACTGATCTTTAGTTCTGGCCTTGAGGCGGGTGGTCCGGTAGTGGGGGAGGTTAGGGCTATGCCCTTGTCATGGACAGACCATTATCTCCTCCAGGCCAGTCTCGCAGCGGGCCACCTCCAGAAGGGGACGGGACCCGTTAGATTGGTCCGCCCTTGGAGGCTGATGGAACCTCAGCGGTTCCAAGAAGACCTGAGGGAATTAACCTTGGACCTGGACGGTCACTCTGTCAATGAGCTGGTCCAACATTGGAATAGCTGGTTGGGAGAGGCCACTGACAGGGTGGCTATGAGATGCCCCCTGTCTCTGTCTCATCACCGCAGGGTCCCTTGGTTTACCGAGGGGCTGCGGTGTACAAACAAGTAGCCAGGAGGCTAGAGCGACGCTGGCGTCGGACTCACTCTGACTCCGATCGACTTTTCCATAGGGCCCATTTGCGGTCCTATGTTGAGGCTGTGAGGACAGCAAAGAAGGAATTCTTTGCTGCCCTCATAGCATCTGCAAAGTCACGCTTGGCGGAACTGTTTCGGCTGGTGCGGGAGCTGGTCAGTCTGGCCTCCCTCCGCCTGGATGGGGACTTGTCCCAGGCCTGCTGTGAGGAGTTTGTCACCTACTTTGCAGACAAGATTATTATTATTATTATTATTATTATTAT
>QEPC01001533.1:17127785-17162789 GCA_003113815.1 Sphenodon punctatus
TGTCTCCTTTATTATTTAACATATATATGCAGCCCTTGGGGGAGGTCATGAGAGGGTTCAGGGTGCGATGTCACCAATATGCTGATGATACTCAGCTGTACCTCTCTTTTTCAGCTGACCCAGACCCTGCTGTCTCGTTGCTATCCCAGTGTTTGGAGGCCATGGCGGAGTGGATACGGCAGAGCAGACTGAAGCTCAACCCCGATAAGATGGAGGTGATGGTGGTGGGGCGGGCGAAGGAGGTATCGGCCCCCCTAATTGGGGGGGGTTCGCCCTCCTATAGCCCAGCAGGTTCGGAGTCTGGGGGTGGTGTTGGACTCGGATCTCCGCCTGGATTGACAGGTGGAGGTAGTGGCGAAGGCTGCCTTCCGCCAGTTGTATCTGGTGTGGAGGTTGCGTCCATACTTCTCCGGGTCAGATCTGGCCTCCCTCATCCATGCCTTCGTTACCTCGAGCCTGTACTACTGCAATGCGCTCTACGTGGGGCTGCCCTTGTTCCTGGTCTGGAGGATGCAGCTAGTGCAGAATGCGGCGGCCCGGCTCCTGATGGGGACGGGTCGTCGGGAGCATATAACACCTGTGCTCTGGACTGGTTGCCAATAGCGTGCCGAGCCAGGTTCAGGGTATTGGTATTAATCTATAAGGCCCTTCACGGTCTGGGCCCCTCATACCTCAGGGACTGTCTCGCCCTCCGCACCCCAGAGCGGCTCCTTCGGTCTACCTGGGGTGCCTTCTTGGAGGTCCCCCGCGTTAAGGGCATTCTTGGTGGCCGGGCCGCATCTTTGGAATTCCCTCCCAGAGGAAGCTCACCTGGTCCCAAGCCTTTTGACATTCCGGCAGGCTTGTAAGACCTCGCTGTTCGCCCAGGCCTTTGGGGAGGAGGGGTTAGGGTAGAGTATTGGCTCTCCCCTACCTTTTTGGTTTATTTTTATAAATTTTTGTTTCCCCAATCCTGTTTTAGGTTTAAATTTATTGTATTGTTTTTATTGAATATTTTTATATTGTACGTTGCCCCGAGATGCCGTACGCATAGGGGGTGACTGAGAAATACTTATAATAAATAAATAAATATAAATAAAGCAAGGAAGACATAATATCAGATGCATATATCTTAACCAGAACCCCTGAAACAATAGACCAAAGAAAACTTTTTTTTTCTTTGCATGTAAGTTGATAAAGTTCTGCAAAAAGAACCAACCTGAGGGGCATGTGCGATGATGGGATGGAGGGCAGGGGAGGGAATATGATGGGAGGGGCTCCACATCCATCTTTTGCACCTGGGCCTATCCTAACCTAATTCCACCCCTGCTGCTTCCCCCCTCACACACCCCCGGTGCCTCTCACCTGGCTCTCTGTTGTTCCTGGTTGTTGCATGAGTTGCAAAGGGGTGCTAAATTGCTGAAGGAAATTAAAATGGGGGTGGGGGGTTGGGAGTTTTCTGTGCTTCTGATTCCAAACAATCTTTTGACCAGGAGTGTGCCTGGCTGTGCCCGGGAGGGGGGGAGGATAGTTAAAAACCTCTGAGAGAGACCGTGGATGGACAGAAGTACAAACACCGATACAAACAAATATCATTAGCATGCAAAATAAGAGAATGGCTCTGTCCTGAACCATAATTTTGGACCTGCTTGATCTGGCACCTGGAATCTGCCCTGTCTGCACACCTTGCTTGTCTGCCAGTCATCCCGCTCCATCCGTCTGCCTGTTTGCTTCCTGCAATTCCAGCACACCAGCCTGTCTGTCCCACTCCCACTGGTCTGTGTGCTGGTTCCCAGCCTGACCTGAACTCCTGGACCCTTGGACTTTGATCTTACAGTCACCTGTCAGGACCTGGATACAATCCTGCACCAACCCTTCAGAAACCAGACCTGATCCGGCACCAGCCTTTCCAGACCAGATCCCAACAGCCCCTTATACAGTCAATAGAACCCAGCACATGGATTTAAGGGAATTTTAAAATTTCACCTCTGCTAAGGAAACCAGGTTGTGCCTTAACTACAAGGAGGTGGAAGCTGCCCTATAAGAAACTTCAGTTCACAGCACATAAAAATCGACTGATTTGGAATTAAAATAAAAAGCAAGCTAAAAAGATGTAGTTCAAATGAACTTGAATCAGCCTGATGGAATGGGAACTAAAACAAGTCTCTCTGTAGGGGGGAGAAAATCATAAGCTGAGTCCTCTTTCAAAATTGCTGTATATTGTTTCATGCAAAAAAAATAATAATTGGAGAGTGTGCTTTTCAAAAAGTGCCATGATACTGCAAAGCAACTGCAGACATAAACAAAGAAAAGCCCCAAAATCCGACAGGAAAGGTTTACTTTTGTGCAGATCGGTAATAGATTCCCAAACCTTATTTTATCAATTTTTGTCCCCATTTTAAAAAAACAAAACACCTCTATATTGGAGAAGGATAATGAACAGAGGATGGATTCCTTTCCAGGAAGAATCTTAGCCATATCACTCTCTTAGTTATGATGAACCAGCAGCCCAATAGCATTAAGTGCCTTCAGCTTCCAGCAATAAAGCATTCAGGGGAAAATATGAACAATATGACTGAAGAAATGAGGCTTTGATCCTTATTAATAGAAAAACAATTATAGCAGAGGATTATCTGGCATTTAAAAGTGGACTGAAAAGAGATTTTTCTCCATAACCCAGTTATTTCTCTTCTCAAAGGAAAGTAGCATCTTAAAAAAATCACTGGCAATTTTTACTGCTGAATTGCATGCCGAAACAATTTCTCCACACTAAAAGATGAGGTTATTCCAGACAAAGGCATAGCCCAGACTAAATGCAAGACCTTAACAATGTATAATTTATTGCTGTCTACCACCTAATGTTCTTTGAGAGAAAGAAATGCATGAAGCTAAACCCTGAACTCTGTGATAGATAAAGTATGGAACAAAGTTAACGGAAAGGAACGGTCCTCCCCATCACGGGTGGCATCTTTGCAGAAGCCAATAGAGAACCTTGCAACAGGGGTTGGAGGAAGGACACCTCACTGCCAGGTGTCTGCCCGCCCCACATCACTCAATGACCACCTGGAGCCTGTTGGCCTATGGCCAGGTGGGGATAGCTGAGGGGGTGGACCACTGAGCTGGCTTAAATATCTTGGACCCACCTGGGCAGCCCTCTTGGTTTGACTACCCAGGACAAGTGGAAAGAGGCACAGCTGCAGGTGAGAACAAAGGGCCCGTGTGTGTGTGTTTCTAGGGGAGCAGCCAGCCCCCTTTTTAATCCTCTCTGCACTAGGGGTGTGCATTTAGTTTTCGTTATTACAATAACGATAACAAAAATTGTCATTTTCATTATTGCAATAATGAAAATAACAACCAAGAATAACGACAATGATAATGAAAACAACAACCGAGAATACTGATAACGGTAACGATTCCGATACCGATACCAAAAATGATATCAAAAACGATAATAAGAAACAAAAATGACAGGTGTTGTTGTTGTCGTTATTATTAGTGCTGTGGCAGTTGGATTTTGGAGGGAAATGTAGAGAGGGGAGGAGAGAGCAGACATCTCAGAGTCTTAACAGGGTTGAACTCTTGAACTGTGCCTGTGTTGGGAGAGGCGAGCAGTTCAGCAGTATCTAATGGATGGATGTATCCCTGGCCAATGAGCAGCACAAGCAGGCCCCAGCAGTCTCATGGGACTTTGTGATTGCTCAATGCCTGCTGCCTCCCACAACCAACCAGAGGGGCTCTGGGGGAGGGCACTGCAACCCTTTATAATGGGAGGGCCAGGTTTTTTCTCTCTGTTCTGTGAGAGCTCTGCGTGTCAGGTTGCGTTTACAGAACTGTGGTGCTTGCACATAAAAAAATCCTCCCTAGCCCTCATTGTATTATTTATTTGGTATTCCCACCAATACCTTTCCTTCCTCATACCCTACATTTTACCTTCTCCCTTTCCATGCCCTTCTCCCCCCGTACATTATATAGAAATAGGTAGTATAGATTAGATATATATATATTATAGACATATAGATTAGATTAGAATAGTTATAGAGATAATTGATTAGATAATAGTTTTCCTTTCCCCTTCCCCTATCTCCCTTAGATTTAGATAAATATTAGTTATGCACAGGAATCAATAATGATACTGATACCAAAAATAAAATCTTTGTTTTAAATGGTACCGATATCAATACCGATAATGATAATGAATATCAATACCAATAACAAAAATGATACTGATACCAATATCGATACTAATAACAAAAACTATATCAAAAACAATACCAAAAATGATAACAAAAATGATAACGACAATGAAAACGAAAATGACATTGTCATTAATAACGATAATGAAAACATTTTTGAATAACGAAAATGAAAAACAAAAACGACATGGGGGCCTGGTGCACACCCCTACTCTGCACTGGGAGCTCAGGGGGCAGACTCTTCCATAAGCTCATCCAACAGAAAGTTCTCTGTGCAGAGGACTAGATTGAAGATGGAGAAACCAAAAATCAAAGCCAGTGATGAGTGCTGGAATTGCAGAGAGCATGTGATATCGGCTCCATCCACATATAGCAATAGAATATTTTAATTTTATTAATATCTTACGTTGTCCTGCCATGAAGAAAGGAAGACAGATGGAAGCTAGTCCCAAAGACTGTGAAAGGCGCAGACTTGGTGACTCTGTATTGAGAGCTGCTCTGGGAACAGCAGCATGGAGGTGTGGACGAGGGAGAAAAGAGGCCAGGGATTATCCTGTTTCAGTATTGTCAGAGATTGTGAGGCCCCAGTAAGGACAGATGTTATTAGAACGACTGTTGTGGTACAACTCCTCCACCCAAGAGATGCCCAGAGCCATTCGTTCCTGATGAGGGCCATCTCAAAGTCAGGAGAGAACAACGTGCCGGAAGATGCTAATGTGCTCAGAGGACTGGGAGCTGGGTGCCTCACCCTTTTCTCTAGACAGTTGGGCACCAAAAGAACAGTTAAGCCTCAACAATCCCTAAACAATGGAAAAGGACTCTCTCTCTCTCTGCGAAAGAAGAGTGACATCACCTCTTTCCCACAAACCCTCCTGCCTCACCACAGATCTTCTTGTGATTGATGCAAGCACCTCAGCCCCTGCACCTCCACATTTTAACAGCAGCACCTAAAAAGTATATAAGGACTGGTTCGAACAGATGGAACTTTGAATGACGGCTTGTGGTCACTAGCATCAGCAGTGAACCGTGTGGTGTCATTCCCTTCCTAACACTGCACACATGGATCACACTCTCATCGTACCCCAGCCCAGCAGCCCATCTCTCCAGCTTCAGCTGGGCCCCCCTTCTAGCCTTCCTGAACCAATGCCTGCACGGACTCCAGCTTGTGGCACTGGACACGTAAGAAACATTACTGTGTAGGGCTACTTCTGCTTAGGTGTGGGTAGTGTTGTTACCTGCCAAGACTAGGAAACCAGGACTTGTGCTTTGCTTTTCTTCTAATAAAATTATACTTGAAATTAAAGTGGGTTGAACTTAACCCTTACCTTCTGCCATGGGGTTGTTTTCCATCCCCTGGTGGAAAAAAACATGAAAAATATGGTAATTCATGGCTCTACAAGTTTGAGAATTTAGGACATTGCCACCAGCACCTCTGGGCATAACATTCAAATTTCATCCAGATATCACTTACCGTTTGTATTCTATAATAAAAAACTTTTTTAAAAGGCCTGGGGTGGAAAAATAACCCCAGCGTCAATGGAGTTTTCCTATTGGGGTGGAATTTCAACCCCAGGCAATGCATTTCAATTGGGGTGGATTTCCACCCCAGCTTAAAAGCAGTCAGATCAACATTTTTAAAGGCCAATTCAAACTGGAAGATGACATGGAAGGCAAGGTCACTTTAGACTGGCAGCAGCAATTACAATTAACCCCTTCACTGCCACAAACATCTCTTAATGTTTCCACTAGTGTCTAATAGAAAAAAGTAGCCATGAAAGATTTTTCATTTGCTCACTCCATCTGCAAAGTTTCCTTTCTCACCCAGCCTCCTAGGTTTCAGTCTCTTAGTCTGTTATATAGATTTTATCTCCCTTCCCATAGGCTCCATTTCTCCAGCAAGCCAGAAGTGCCCTCATTGTCCTCACAAACTGACCATAGAAATGGAACAAAGAAAAGCTTATGGGCCATTAGCAGGTGATAGCCACATCCTCAAGTCCAGGGGCAGAGTGGCCATTCTTCCTCCCTGGAAGATTTTGTGTGGTGTGGTGTGGTCTTGGCTGGGGTGTGTGCAGGAGGGGAATGAAGGATGGCAGGCATGCAGGGATGGCAGGGCACAGGGAATGGCAGGGATGCAGGGGATGGCAGGGGTGCAGAGGTGCAGGCATGCAGGGGATGGCAGACATGCAGGGGATGGCAGGGGATGGCAGGCATGCAGAGGTGCAGGCATGCAGAGGATGGCAGGCACAGGGGTGAATGGAGGCACTGAGGGGCTGGCTGGCTGAAAGAGGTTGCACTGGGGGATAGAACTGAGACAGTGGGGGGGCTGGCTCTTGGGGGGCACTACTTTAACTTATATAGATAGTTAAAGTTCATAAAAACCATTTTCTGTAGTTTGAATAAAAAATAATGCTTTTGCAAAGAAAAACGAGTAGTGTTGGTTGTTATTTATTCATGTGTGGAGCTGGTATTTCTCATAAAACAGACTATAATGTCTGTCTGTGTCTGTGTGCTGGGCATAGATTGTGTGGCTACTGTAAAAAAAAGTTACGTTTTATTGAACACTTTCAATCCCCAGGTCAAAATCAGCTTGGGGTAGAAATCTCCGGATGGAAAAAAACCATGAATAAATATGGTAATTCGTGGCTCTACCAGTTTGAGATTTTAGGACATTGTCACCAGCATGTCTGAGCATAACATACTCAAATTTCATCCAGATATCTCTTACCATTTGTCTTCTATAATAAGAAAACACACACAAACAATGCCTGGGGCACAAATCACCCCAGCGTCAATTTCCTATTGGAGTGGAACTCCACCCCAATGCAGATTCTATAAAGTCTGTGTGTGTGTGTGTGCTGGGCATAGATTGTGTGGCTACTGTAAAAAAAAAGTTACATTTTACTGCACACTTTCAATCCCCAGGCCAAAATCAGCTTGGGGTTGAAATCCACCCCATGACAACTCGAGTGTAGTTTTTTTCGTGACAAAAGGTAAGAAAGGCGATCTTTGATCACGCTCAGCTGATGGGCATATGCTGTCACTGCTCATCTTGCTCATTATTGTGGTTAGACCTCCCCAGTCTATTGTTAGCTACACACAGGGCCAATCATGCTAAGTTTGGAGGCCAAAGTTTCCTACCAAAGCCAGGGTCTCATTCAGAGGTGCTGGCTAGCTGATGGGAGCTGCAGGTGCTCAGCACCTTTAAAACAAACAAACAAATGGAACCAGATTTTTTTAAACAGATACACTCTATGCCAGGGTCTCCCAAACATTTGGAACCAACAAACCACTGTCAACCCATATATTTTTAGTAGACTAGCAAGCATGTGCCAGCGATGGCCATGACCTGGCACATATTTTATATAAGGCAGGTGGCTTCAGTCCCTGATGGCATCACGGCCATGGGAGGCATTGCAGCCTGTGACGAAGCAGGCCGCAGTCCCTTTATGGGGTCATGCTCCTCACCGTGAACCCACCCTTTTGGGGCTATAACAGCAGCAGACTCTAGAACTCTAACATTCTGCTACAGAAGGCCAAGTCTGAAGACGCTCACAGAGTTCAGAAGGACTTCATTACTGGGCAAAGAAGGCTGTAAAGACGGAGTTCCAGCTCTGAGGCCCAGCCTGCTGCTCTGTGGCCTGCAGATGTGGGGAGAACAGCTTCAGAGGACAGCAGAAGAAATCAGGAAGCTGGGAAACCTACCCAAGGCTCATTCAAAACCCTAAAAAGCACCCAGCCAAGACAGGAGCCCTGTTGGGTCAGAAATCCAGCTTTGCTGCAAAGAGGCACCAACACTTTGCAGCAAGCTCCAAAGGATGTAACAGCCTGGATGGAGCTGCTTGAGCTGTTAGCTGTTTTGCTCTTATGTTTATAGAGTATATTGGAGCTTGGAGTAGGCTGATTTGTGTTTGTTCAGACTCATTAAAGAAAAGAACCCTTTATTTTGACCTCTTTAGCTGGTTATGTGCCCTTGAAAGGGCTGGCTCTTATAGCAACTTACCACACCAAAGAGAGAACATGGTTACACAGCCATTCCCTGCACCCCATCCCAGAGACCATGGCACTGGCAAGGACCAAAGCCCAGCTTGATAAATCTGCCACTGCTTCTGTGGGCCAGCTGCAGAGGGCAGACCCTTTCCCAAACCTCAGGGACTACGTTGGGGAACTGCTGCTCTTCTGCAAGTAAAACTCCAATTACAGCTACTTACCTTACTCCACCCCTATGTCTTTCTTCACCAGCTCAGGCATTTGTGAAGCCCGTTGCTTGGTAGCCCCAGCTTTGTGAGACATCATCACAACACAGGCCTTTGTGACATCGCTAGCTCAGCACTGCTAGCTCTCAAGTCTGATGTTGCAGAAGGGGCTTGCTGTGCGGTGACCAGCTCAACAGCCTTCCAATTCTGGGCTCCAGGCAAGATTTGCAATCTCCTGGTTTAACCTCTTGTTCTAACACCTTGTGTGGAGGCATTGGTTACTGTTCCATCACTGACTCGGTTCCCTTGGACAATGCTGAGTCACTCAAACTTTAGCCTGCTACAGTGATGATGGGGCACTCTGAGAGCTACTGGCACAGTGACTAGCTTTCTGCTGTCATATGGAATCGTACAATTGTAGGGTTGGAAAGGACTTCAAGGGTCACCCAGTCCAGTTCCCTGCTCCAAGACAGGATACCCTCTACCTACACAGCATTGTAGTCAGATTCTTTTTGGAATGGCCTTTGGAAACATCCAAGGAAAGGGATTCCACAATCACCCTAGCCAACCTATTTCATTGCTCAACAGGATTGGTCTTCGAGATCTGTTTCATCACCTCTCAAGCACTAGCCCAATGTCAAAGTCTTTGAGGTCACTTTCCTTCAGCAGGTTTAGTAGCTGAGCTGGCGCCATGACACAGGCCATTTTAAGGATACTAGTGTAAGGATACTGGCTAAGCACCTGTGGCTTCCTAGACCGATGTCATGGCTAGTGGCTAACTTTCTGTCATGGTAAAAAGACTTTTTAAAAGCACAGACCCATTCCTTCGAGTTTGCAAGCTGATGCCAAGGTCTGGAATGTTTCTGACTTTCAATGCTGCTTTCTCAGTAATTGACAGTAGGTTCAGCTAAAACCACTCCCTGAAGACCATATTCCATTTTGTCCACGACCCTCTGATGGTGCAGCAGGGGACCATGATACCAGCGCCAACCGCCACTACCACCAAAGGAGCAACTTTACCACAGGGTTCGCTGTAGTATCATTATTAGTGTAGTGCTAACAGCTATCTCAAGCCAACGCCTCCCTTCTTTCCCATAGCTCTGGAACTGCATGTGGTGCTAACATGGAGCACAGGAGTAATGGACAGTGCCAGTGCTGCTGTGCACAGCACAACTGGTAATGTATATGTGTATGATGCAATGCCAGTGGTGCATATTGTTATCACACTTTTGTGTTAGCACTCCTATCCCAGAGGACTGCGACTTTAGAAGGATATCAGGCATTGTAATGCAACACATATTCCCTTGCACTGTAGTAAGGTCCAAATGTGCAGTTTTCCAACATTCCTTTTCTCTTGGCTAATGTTCATCCCCTATCACCATCTCTGAAAGATGGAACTGGCCTAGTCCAAGAGTCTACTGCAGGGGTGGGGGATCTCAGGCCGAAGGGCCAAATGTGGCCCCACAGCAAGTTTTGATGTGGCCCCTTTCTAGTTGCTGAATCCAGTTCCCACCTACAGCCACTGAAAAACTGAGCTAAGGGGAAGGGAGCAGAGATAAGGTCATGCACAAAAAGATAGGGCTATAGACAAGCAGCACAATACGGAGAATAGAGAGGAAGAGTGGAACAATTCTTTCCCCCTTAGGATCATAAGGCAGCTAGGCTCAAAAGGCTAAGGCCAATGATCACTGGCGGATGTGGAAGGTTCCAAGGCCCAAATACCTACACCAAGTCAAGACTAACTACACTGTTTTTAGATGAGGGCACTGAAGGTGCCTCCGGAGCCATGTGTTAAGAGAGAAGCCACACCGTGCTGCCAGAAGTGACGTGCTCCCCATTGCCGGCAACGGTGGCGGCTGGAGACGTGGCGCTTTGCAGAGGCACGTTCTGGAGACCTCAATTTTCAGGTCTCCAGAACACGACTCTGTAAAGCGTCAGGTCTCCAGTTGCCAGCAACTGGAGCAACGGGGAGCACGTCACTTCTGGCAGCGTGGCGTGGCTTCTCTCTTAATGTGTGGCTCCGGAGGTGCCTTCAACGCCCTTGTCTAAAAGCGGTGTTAGTCTCCATAGCAAAGTCGGGCTGAGAACAGCAGCAGTAGCAGCTCAGGTTTCAGAAAGAACAAGCTCCCCAGCAAGATAACGGCTAGTAGCAACAGAAGGAGAGTTATAAATAGCTGGGAGAAACAAGGCTTCAGGGTCAGGGGAGATGAGCCTTCCAAGCAACACAAGAGGATCACAGGTACAGGGGAGGTAAGGGGCTGATTGCAACTTTCCTTCTGCTGCTGGTTTCAGAGGGGACAAAGCTTAACAGCAACAAGGTAAGGATTGGAAGGGCAGGGAAGGAAATCAAGCTCCAGAGGGAGACCAAGTTTGCAGCAGCAAGGTAAGGGCTGAGACAACAGAGAGAGGAAGACAGGTTTCCCAGGGAAACAAGCTTAACTACAAAAAGGTGTGATCTGGGTAAGAAAAGGAGAGCAAGTAGGCTTGTAAGTGAAGCAAGGCTTAACAGGAATACTCCCAAGATCCTAGGGCTCAGTTGGCAGTGACTCCATATAGATCAGCAGCATGGTGCTGTAGCGGATTGTATAGGTCACAGGGCATGGTCACCACTGTGTAGCTCCACCGGCCTGCTTAGCCCATTAACTCCTTGTTTGCCACTTCTAAGCACTAGCTATACTTGCCTTGGCCTTAACCCTGTGGGTGCACTGGAGAAATGGTGCAGCCCTTGCATGTGTCCTGGAGGGGAGCCAGGTTTGCAAACCCACTGAAAGGGCCTGTTTCCTGACAGGAACCGATCCATGGCACAAATCCATGATGTAGGTCTTCCTTTTTCTTGAGTATACCCTTAAGCACCGTACCTCTAACTTGTATCAAGCCCTTGGAGCTTGTACTAATTTTCAAAGTCCCTCCCCCTCCCCCCAATGGAAAGATTTCCCCCACCATTGGTCTAGGGCTAACATTTATCCCAGACCAAGGCTAAAAAATGCACTGGCCAGGTCTAGGCAGTGGGCACAGCCCTTTGTTCCTTCCCCAGAGAGCAGGATTTGCCCCTCCCTCCCGCAAGTACTAACTGTTTATTGGCTTTGTTCACTTGAACACTAACAATGGGTTGCAAAGTACCCATGATAAGCTGCAAAGTGTCAACATCCCCGCTACACCCCCACCAAGGCTCTGTCCAGGCAATGTCCTGGTTTATCTATTGGTAAGAGCAATAAAGTGCTGATCTTATCCTTCCATTCATTACTTAACTGTTTATCTGCCAATAGGGATTTCCCCTAAAACTCAGATTTCCATGTCAGTCCCCTAATTTAATCAATTAATGATTCTATAGCTAACACAACAAGAATCACTGTTGTAGCTGTTACAGTTTTCATGAAAATGTACTTTAAAGTTCGGCAGGAAACTAGAGAGTAGGGGTGGGATTCCAGACTGATTATCGGTGTTGGTTTCTATCGGTGTCGGCTCCTCTGTGTTTCGGATCCCCTACCGGTGTCGGTTTTATCGGTGTTGGATCTTTCCCATTGAAGTCAATGGGAAATTTCCCCATTGACTTCAATGGGAAAGCCTCCGACTCCGAGACACAGGGGGAACCAACACAGACAGAAACAAACAAAAAACCCCTCCCGGGGCATCTCCCCACTCCGCTCCTGGCCTCGGAGGGTGGGGATCAATTACCCCTAACACCCCCACCCGCCAGGGCCTAGCGTTACACCCCTCCCCAGGGCCCCTAAAGTGTCTTACCTGTGGTCCCGGCGGAGGGTGGGGGTGATGACCGCTGCCAGCTGGAGTGCCAGCTCCGCTGCCGGTGGTTGGGTCTCCTCCACTGCTGGTGTGAGCTGGCTCCACTGCTAGGCCTGGTTGCCTGGCAGGAGAGCTGACTCCCACTGGCAGCAGAGGAGACCTAGCCACCGGCAGCAGAGCCGGCTCCTCAGCCGGCAGGCAGCCAGGTCTTCTCTTTCTTATTTTCTTCTAATCTTCTTTCTTCTAGATCCCACGCCGGTCCCGGAACTCTGAAGACTTCTTCTGGCATCTTCACTCCCCATGCGCTAAATGGCCACCAAGGCCATTCTGCGCATGTGCAGCCCACTTCCAAAATGGCGCCGGCAGCGTGAGCACCATCTTGGAAGAGGGCAGTCATTCTGCGCATGCGTCCAGATGCTTTCCCCTTTAAAGTGGTTTTATATTTGTATTTTATATGTTTTTGTTTTAATTTGTAAGCTGCTCCAAGCTGCTTTGCAGAACGGGCGAGGTATAAAATTGTATAATAAATATATAAATTAAACTGAAAACTTGCTGTTGCTTGTCCCAGCCCTCTTTTCTGCTTATCCTTTCTTCTTCTTTTTCAGAAACTGTAATGTTTCCTTGAATTGCACCTTAATGAAGATACTGGAAATTTCTATAATCTGGGTTAGCTGTTATAGTGCTCCTGCCACTGAATACATTGCCTGCTGGTGGTTATTGGTGACAGGTCCCTGCCCAGTGGGCATACAATCTAAGAAGGACACGGGTGAGGGGAACACAGGGAAAGATAGACACACACATTTCCATTTTTTACAGATGGGGAATTGAGGCTGTAAGATTCCATATTAATTTCAAAATTCTGCTTGGCCCCACCTACTGCCCCACCAGCCGCCACTGATGCCATGGTGCATTGGATTTTTGAATTTTGTGATGCAGTGAGTGGGCATGGATCAAGTATATGTGTAGAAGATGGATTTTGGCGCCTACCTTTACAGAAAAATCATCATCGGCAAAGATTTGTGTAGATCTGACATTCACCTTTTCCCTCCTCAGGACTTTTTGATGCAAGATAGCTGCTCTTAACATACTTACATCAAAATTATCTTCACATACAAACAGTTTTGCCACTGATTTTCCTGTTTCTCGCATCTCTTCTGACAGCCTTGAGCCATGCCTTCCTCCATTTTGTGTCTTGCGGGATACGTAAGGAAACTTTGTGGGGAGGTTGTTTCGATGTGTTCATGCACAGTGGAACCATACACTTATAATGTCCTTTGAGTCTTTCCAATACAACTGATTTAGCAGAGGTGTTTACTGTCCATGGTTGTTGATTGGTTCACACTGTAGGACAGGCAAGGATTGAGACCTGATTCACACATGCAGGTATTAGACCACTTTTACACGAGGTACTTAGAAGCACCTCTGGAGCCCCGTATTAAAAAGGAAAGCCGCGTAGGGAGTGTTTACACACTCCCCATGCTACTGGATGTGCCGTGCCACCCATTCTCTTCAGCGGCGGCGGCTGCAGACACGGGGCTTTCAAAGAGGTGGGTTCTATAGACCTGAAAATGGAGGTCTGTAGAACGCGCCTCTTTGAAAGTCCCACATCTGCAGCAGCAGCCGCCACTGAAAGGAATGGGCGGCACATGGGGAGCATGTCAACACTCCCTGCGCGGCTTTCCTTTTGAATAGGGAGCTCCGGAGGCACGTCTAAGTGCCTCGTGTAAAAGTGGCTTTAGAGTGTTGTGTGTTACCCCAGAATGAAGGCACTTTTGAATAATCCCTCATTAAAAAAATAGAACTCCCTGCAAGTAAGAAACTGGTCCATCTGTAAGAGTGCTAGACTACAACCTTTTTGCACTGAAGCATTAGTTTTCTCCAAGCAAGGAGGTTTTTAAGATAGCTGGCTTCCTTAAAGCAACCACCCGCCCCCCCACCCCAATACGAGCCCTGACAGGGCTCCTGTCATGTTGTGCCTCGGTTTCCCCAAAAGGGAAATGCACTTAGTGGTCTAGGCCTGACATGATCTGGTCTGGATATAGGGCGCTCTTTTCCAATATGTGGAATTCGAGTTTACACTTTGCTAATAAGCCAGCCAGCTCAGCAAAGTATTGTAAAGACCAATTCATTTATATAAATGAGGCTATGAGACATGAATATTATAAAATATGAAGCAATAGTTTACTTGAGTTCAAATAAAGACATAGTACAAAAGAAACAGTGTCAGTTAAAAATACATGACTTAGAAAGACACTTCTGTTCAGAGAACAGCTCTGTTACAAATTCAAAAATCTTAACATCTATAAGATATAACATATGCTCTAAGTATTATTGCTATGGTTGACTCAATGCATCATATTAATATAACATATTACCCAGTCCTTTCCCCATTCTGCCAGATGAAAGTAGTGAGAGAAGCTTCAGGAAAGGAAGCTTTCTGAAAAATCCATCTTTCCTCTCTCTTCTTATAGAATGAAAGATGCTTGAAAAATTGTTCAGTAACCTGTTAACCTGATACTACTAGCCCTGCATGGACAAGCAGTTTTATTCTAATTTGAATACTAAGGCTGCAGTCTTTGCTGGACAAACAGGAACTCCAGCCAATGTTGCCTGCCCCACTGCCCATGATCATGGAGCTGATAATCCAAGGGAAGATCTAGACAACCCCTACTAAATCTGCCCAGCCCCCCGACCCTGGACATACAAACCCAGGACTGAACAACTGCAGCCTGTCCCCACACACTTTAGGATTAAAGAGCTCTCTGCCAGGAGTGAACTAGCAAGTGGAAGGAGTACTAAAATCCACTCACCACCTTCCTCTCTCTGCAGTCCAGAGGGCAACCCCTCTGTTCTGATCACATCTGCTGAGCCCCTCTTCCCCCACCGAGGGGAGATTGCTCTGCCACAAGGGAGAGAATCAAAACCCCCAAACACACACAGGTCAGACTATACACTTTCCATGAACTCTCCTTTCACTCAGATCCATCAGTCCCTCTCCCCTGCTTTTTCTCTCCACCAATCCACCCTCTTCCTAAACATTCCTGGGGGGCGGGGGGAGGGACAGGGAAGAGAGTCTCTCCCCCCAACTTCCACCCTGAAACCTTGTCACCTTATAGGTCTGCAGTCTTGTGTCAAGATTTTGTGACCTGTAAAAGGACACAGTTAGCTTAGCACTAGCAGTGAGCTGGCTGGAGAAACACACTAGTAATGTCATCAGCCAATCAGCCACTAGGGGGGCGTTTTTAGTCTCTCTCCAAGAGTTCAGTTTCCAGGCAACTTTGAAGTACATTTTCATGAAAACTATAACTCCTAGAGAAGTGATTCTTTTGCTTTAGCTTTTTACTAACTTATTGATCTGAAAATTAAGAGAAATCCCTATTTCTAGCACATAGCTGTTAACCTGTGTGCCCCTTCCCCCTCCACTGCAAGTAGGCTTATATGCCTGAGACGTTCTTACAGCTCTGCCTATCACCAGCTGCAAATAGCTCTGGGTGCCTGGACAGCCACAGAAATGGGCAAAATTGAGATTTTGTGATACCTTGTTACTACTTATAAGGCAGATTTCCCCCTCCTATTAAACAGAAAAATCCACAGAAGGGAAACAGAGGGAAAGTATCTTTGTGAAGATCCTCTCAAAGAGATTCCATTTAATATTTCTATTAGATGGTACAAGATTTGCCCCCTTCCCCCCTTCTCCACACAATTCTATAGGCTGTGGAATCCTTGAACTGCGTGGGCCACAAATGATTGGCCATACCATATCATGCCATTGATTCTCTGAGAACCTCCCAATAGAAGTTCTTAACTCTTAGTTATAGGGAGCCCAGTGTCCAAATATAGAGTGGCAGGAGCCACTCTATAGTTAAGGTGTGTTGCATGCTCCATTATAAAGCCCGAACATTCTAGTCATTATAAAACTGACATGATTAAAGTTAGAATCGTGAAATTTGTGGAGAAGGATCACTGGAGTAAGCGGGCAGTTCATGCTGTCCATATTTCAGTCAAATCAACTGGATAACAGCTGAGGTGCAGGAAGAGGACAGAGGTTTATCTTGGAGACAGGGACAGGAGGTTACAGGTGGGATGGAATCTGTCTTCTTTCAGTGCTTCTCCCTTTGACTTTCCCAACCCCACTGAGGAATGAGGGGTAAGCAGGTGCGCTGGGCTGATACAGTGGGTGTTCTCGAGATGGGGGGCAGGGAGATGGTGGGGTTCTGTGCAGAGCAGCCCTGTGGGGCAGAGTGGCAAGTGTAGTCCTCTTGGGAGGACTCTAAGAGCAAGCCTCAGCCCAGGGAGGGAAATCCTATGGGGGAGCAGGGAGGGAGGGAGCATACACAAAGCGCAGGGGGTGGTGGGGGTGGTCATTAAGGGGAGAGAGTAGCGGCAGAGTGGGGAGCAGCTTTATTGGGGATACAGAATATGGAGCCCCAGTACAGGGGGAGGTCTGAAGAGTGGACAGCGTTGTGCAAGAAAAGGAGCCCTGTTCAAAGGGGAGTAAAGTGGGGGAGTCTTTTAGAGACAGAGAGCTGCAGAATAATGGCCATAATTGTGCCAGGGGAGAGCCCTGGACAGAGGAGAATTGAGTGAGGCAGCTTTGTATAGAGGGAAAGCTGCAGGATGGGCAGCATTATGCCAGGTGGAGAGTCCTGTACATGGGCACAGCGGAGTCAGGGAGCCCTGTACAAGTAGTGAAGGTCCTTATAAAACAGCAGAATGGCCAGTGTTGCACAAGGAAAAGAGCCTTGACGGTGGGGAGTAGAGTGGAAGACTCCTGTACAAGTCATGCACTAGAGAGATCATTGAGAGCAGTTTTTGGAAGTTTGCAATGCTTAAACGGAACCAAAGTTATTGTATTCTTAGTAAAGAAGGGAGCTACCAGTAAAAAATCCAGCTTCGCCTTGCCTGCTATTTGAAGAAAGTAACAACCTTCTAAACTGAAGGGAGCAGCTCTTCCACCGTAGCCTCCCCTAAGCCCTGCTCCCATAGTCGGCATTCTACTGCGTGAGCAGGACAAATTTTCTCCATTGCATTTTATTTAACAAAAAACGTGGCTATTGCATCATCAAAAAGTATTTATAATGATTTAAAGGTGAAACAAATATTCATCAAAATGAATATTTCTCTTTAATTGGCCTTATTTGTTTTGGTTCTGACAAAACAGATAACTGCTATTCATTTCTATTTAATTAAATATCTGTTTTTGATATTCTGTATCTGTCTCTTAGTTTTTCAGTATATAGTTTCAGTTATTTTTGGTGCTTTGTTCTGGCACTATTAGTACTATTGTGCATGTACAACTGAAACAAAGTAACCAAAGTACAGAAATAGCCTAAATGAAATACCAAAATAAACAAAATAACCTAAAGGAACTATTTGAATAAGCAGATATGTGGATGACTGTCTCAGTTGCAGATATTATTTTGATATGAGGGCTATCTGAAATTGCAAATATTATTCAGGAATATTAAATCTACTATTAAATTTCAGCCCGAAGTAATTTAATATTTTAAAGGAGTAGATCTCAAAGAAAGTATTTGATATCTTGAGGGTGAAGGAACAAGTGGCAGTGAATAGGCCACATGGCAAGAACAGACCAACAAGGGACCAAAAAATTCCTTGGTCTGTTTTGGTCACCTTGGATCCAGTTAAGCGTTCAGCACTTGAAGGGATGGATAAAATCAAGACATTTATGGGTGCGCAATGGTAAAAAAAGGCTCAAGTCAAAACATATGTATATGTGGGGACATATAGGGGAGAATTTGATCCAGCCATGGACTGACGTTTCCCCACCTTTCCATAGTGCCAAAAAGCTACAAAAAATGGCTTGCTCAAGTCTTTTGAATAGAAGTCACTAATCTGAGTAATCCACCGCTGGGAAATGCTTTTGGGTCCTTCCTGCTATTGTCCTTGATCATCAACACTCATTATCAACAATCTTCAGTTCAAGTCTTGGTGGCACAATGAACCATCTCTCCCCAACTGTCTGTCAGTCTTGTTGCTTGATTAATCCCCATTTCCCTCTACATGTTTTATCCGTGATCTTCTCAGGCTTCGCCTCCTTCTTCCCCTTCTCTCACACCCTTGAATGATCTTCTTTTCCAACACTCAGTCACCTTCTTTTCTTGCAACGTGAATGAAAAATCTAAACTTCATTTAATTGTATTAAAAAGGTCTCGTCACAGACAGCAATCTTCTCCAACACCAGTCATTAGATTTTTTATTATTTTTTTTTGTCTATAGAATTCTCAGTATTTTCCAGTAACACTACATTTGAAAGGTAGCCTAGTCTCTGAATGTCTCTGTAGCAGGGTGGGGGGTTGGGGGGTGGGTTTTCCAGGGCCACACAGGGCGCTGGATATCTTTTGAGGGAATTAGCAAAAACACCACTGCCATGCCTAGTCAGCCTTCAGCCGGGCTGTATTCCCCCTAAGGAGGGGTTTATGCTATGTGGGGTTCCCCTGTAGGGGTCCCACCCTTGGCCTCCAACCTCCCCTTATAGCCAAGGCCTACGCCTCCAATAGCTTATTCGCAGAGGGGCTTATACCAGTCTCTTAAGTTGGGGGTTCAGCCTCGCAAGGTCTGAGACCCTCAGAGTTGTTGGTTAGTCCTGGTGGCCTAAATTAGGCAGATCCCACCTGAGCGGTTCCATCACCTGTTCCGCCAAACAGGTTCTGCAGACGAGGGTCCAGGGGGTCTCGCTGGAGAAGCTCCAGCAAGGAGGAGGAGGGAGCTGAAGCAGTAAGCTCCTTCTCCTACAGCCACCTCTAGCAGACTGAGCTCAAGCCCTTTATAGGCCCTGAGCATGCTCAGTTCCAACTGGCCTTACTGAGCATGTCTGTGTACTTAGAGCTCAGAAGGCTTTCTGGGGACTTGAATGAATGAATGAGTTTAATCTTGTTTAGCAGACAGCCATAACAAGGGAAAATTAAAAAACATAATACAAATAACATGAGAAGTACACAAAAACACACAGCAATTAAACATAAGACAGCGAGGAAATAAAACCTTGGGGTGGTCAAAATAGAGCTCAGAGCCCCAAGAAGATAATCAGAAGGCACAGGGATTCCCATCCCACAACCATAGGTAGCCAAAACGAGTTAAATTACTCAAAAACAAAGAAAACTTCCTCTAGAAAATTCAGCTCTTGCTGTATTGGTACGCCCAGCCAGCAAGGCTGAGCAACATATCTGGGGAATTTGATCTCAGACAAAATTGCAACGGGGATAGAAATGGTCGGCTGGAAATCCAAGGGACCAAATACAGCTCTCTCCACTGCGCAGTGAGAGGGCAAACAAACAACGCATGGGGAAGGTCCTCTACCTACCCTAGGTTACAGGCGCAGATCCTATTCGCAAAGGGGGTACCATTCCTCCTACCGAGAAATACTTTGGTAGGGAGGAGATCAAAGTGCAATAGGGTCAAGGCCCTACGCAGCTTGGGGTTAACAATGAGCTCCAAATACGATTCGCGCTTAAAGTCCAACTTAAATAATCTATAAAATGGGGCACTCTTTAATGTCTGGGCAGCCCCCAAGTCAAGCTGGATAGCTTGATCTGTGAGCTGCCTTTGAATTATCCTTCTTCTTTCAAGGACTGGTATCCCCTCAAGCATCTCCGACGATAGCCCTAGGTTACCCAAGCTTTTTAGGACCCTGTCCAACCATACCCCCGGGTAGACCAAGAGGACGCCTCCTCGAGACATAAACGGGGCAAACGGTCCTCGGCCATGGCTTTGATCTTAAGCCAATAGCACAGAGATCGGAAGAGCAGATCAGTTCTCAGCGGGAGTGACCCTGTCTCCAGGCGGAGTAAGCAGGCTGGGGTACTTTGCGGGACCCCCAAAACCAATCTCAGCAGAAGATTTTGGAGAGATTCTAGAGTACCAGATGCAAAGGGGGCCGCCCCAGGACTTAGACTCCAGAGGGCTTTAGAGTCTCAACTGGGCATGCTCCAAGTTTGATGCCTAGCTATAGAGCCGCTAGGCAGCCCAGTAATAGGGCTCCTACCAGCTCAGAGGAGCCACCCTATTACAGTCTCCCCTTTTCAAAATCCAACTCTTGCAGCCAGGTATGGCTGTTAGTCACACAATTGCCGTCAAAACCCTAATTGTATTTGTCTCTCTACTCTTCCAGATCATTGTTAAGTTTGCCATGGATGTTCTTTCTATACCTAATCTTTGTTGACTATCCTGACATCATGTACAATTTTGCTTAATAAGTGAGCCTAGATAGAGGTCTTAAACCTGCACCAGTTCATTCCCTTATAATCCTTGATAGTGATCAATAGTCCTTGCTTTTGATAAAGTGTGAAACAACAGTTATGGTCATGGAGTTTCTCCATCAAGAACATGTCATGTTTGCAACATAATAGACTTGTTGTACTTTGACTTTCAAGGAACAATTGAACCTAATAATATAACTAGGTAAAATAAAATTTACTCCTATAATCAAGTTATGATTCAATCTAGTCATGGAATTTAAAGCCTGTTTGATTAGCTATAACCCAATGAGATCCATGCTTGACGCTAATTAAAATTACATGAGATGCACCCATGGTGGGTGTGCGTGCGTGTGTACATGCTCCCGTGAAACATGCATGCCCACCCACCTCCGCCCATCACTCACGCACAGAGCAAACAGCGACAACGCTGGTGGCTCTGTATGTGGGGATGTGTGCGGGGTGTGTGCACCTGTCCCTGCACTGGTGCGCACACCAACCCCCAGCGCAGCCTGTTTAAAAAAGGCCTAAGACTGAATGTGGCCACAACTAGCCAGTTCAGCAATCAAATTAAATTACATTCCTGAGAAAAGAAGCATCTCAGCCAATAGTTTAAAACAATTGTGTCACCATGGCACACAGAAATGGACTAATTGCGGTGACCCAAATTACACCTTCAAAGTATTAACCAAAACAGAATGGAGAGGTCACTAATGGGAAGGTTGATGTATTATCCTGTAGTTCTTTAATAATGAAGTAAGGTACAGCATGTTTCAGTCTGTCTTGCAGCTCCTTTGCTTTAAGTTTGTCAGAAACGTAAAGCTGCTCCATGGACAGCAATCTGGATGATGAGGCGATCCCTTTCTCTGATCAGCAGGGGGCAGACTGAACTTGATCTGTTACACTGCAGGCCTGGGAATGCTCATATGCTCTTTAAAGAGGGCTGCCTGGCCTGCAGCAGGGAGGAGCTGTGTCCTTGGGGGAGCTGCTAGTCACCACTACCTGGGCTGGGGCTTGCATCCCTGCCCCCACCCTCTCCAGGACTTTAAAGAGTGCGTGGCCTGCAGGCGGTAGCTGTTGGGGGTTGCTGTTTTTAGGCTGTGGGGAATATTTTTGTGGCCCTGTGTTGTAATGTAGCATTTATTGGGGGTTAATTAGCCATTGGGTGGTTATGATTGGGTGGTGGCAAGGCAGCATATTTGGTTGCTTAGTGGGGGAGACTTGGTTTGGGGGTGGGGTTAAGTGAGGGGCGGGTTTTTATTTATTTTATTTTATTTAAAATTTATATCCCGCCCCTCCTGCCCACAGGGCAGCCCGGGGTGGCGAACAACATTTCATTTAAAACAATAATAAAATTTCAAACAATTTAAAATACACTACATGGGGAAAGCCCCCATCCCCATCCCCACAAAAGCCTGACGGAACAGCCAGGTCTTACATATACGCCGAAACAGCAGGAGAGTGGGAGCCAGCCGAGCCTCCTCCGGGAGCGAATTCCACAGCACAGGGGCGACCACTGAAAAAGATCTAACATCGGTGGCCACCCGCCTCGCCCGGGGAACCTCCAAAAAGGCTCCCACGGATGATCTCAAGGGTCGCACGGGTACATGGGGAGTGAGGCGATCCCGCAGATAGGCAGGGCCTAGGCCGGGTTGATTTGGTTGGGTTTGTGTGTTTGGTGGTTGTGAGGTGGGTGGGTTAGTGGAGGGCAGAGAATAGATTAGGGTGGGTGGGCCTCTTTCACCTAGTGAGGGGGGTGGCTGCGGTTCCACGGAGCGGATTATGCTTCACCTGGTGAGAGCGGGTGACAGAGGTGGGGGGAGGGGATCTCCATCACCGGGGAGGTGGGGCAGTCAGGGAGAGGATGATCCGGGGGTGGACCTGCCGGGGGGGATGACCGCAGCCATTGGGGTTGTGATGGGGCGAGGGAGGTATGGTCCTCGGGGTGGTGGGTACCAACAGGGAGGTGGGACAGGTGCTTGGTGCTGGTTCCCCTCTCCAACCCCCCCCCCAGGCAGAAGGTGTGGTGGTTCATGATCAGAGTGCCCCTGACTTGAAGCTGTTGCTGCCTAACGCGAGGTCAGTTGCTAATAAATCAACAACAGTCGGGGACTTGATCTTGAATTGTGCAGCTGACCTCGTGTGTATTACGGAGACCTGGCTGGACACGGAGTTGGGGCCTTTTTTGTCTGACCTAGTGCTAGCCAGGTACTCCGTGCAGCATCAGTCACGGCTGGCGAGACAAAGGGGGGTGGGGGTGTAGCCATTATTTTTAGGGATTTGTGGTCCATCCGAAGGTATCCAGTGCAGTTAATGGCAGGTTGCAAGGGTCTCCCTCTTGTGGTTGATTTGGTGGGAGACAGTTTGGGGGTGCAGTTAGATTTCTTCCAAGTTGTTGTTTGGTATGAACCATTGTAAGAATGTATCATTAGTTTATATGTATTGGATTTATTTAATTATGTTATTCAGTGTGCAGGAACTTACTATATATTGTATTGTACTTGAGAGAACTTGCCATTGTGTATTAGGCATTTTTGGCATTCAGCTTGGATGATTCACTCCATTAGCACCCTTTGCACAGCTATATGGAATAAGGGGATTTTCTTCAGGGAACCACATCATGTGGAAGGGATGATTTCAGATCATACTCCAACCTATCACAAGTGACTACTGCTGATTATCTGCAGGTGGAGATCTTCAGAAAACAGAAGATCATCACAAAGGACTTATATAACAGTTGGGTCACAAAGAGAGCTGTGAACTGTTGTAATGGAATAGTGTTAAGCCAACCATTTCAAGGAAGGCTGGTCACTTCATATTCTGAGGACAATGATATTGATTGGTATGTAGGGGTTTAGGGAACATTAAGGGGTAATGTAATATATGTTTAATGAGCTTTTGTTTACATTGAGGATGTATGAATTAGGGAGGAATTGTCTCCTTTTTTTCTTCTTCTTCTATGCAGCATGAGGATATAAGGAATGCTCTGTGATGAGGCCACCATATTAACATGCACGAGTGAGTAATTTTTTGTAAGCCTAAGGGAATAGTCCCAAGCTGTGGTAAGATGTCTTTTGACTGTATGTTCCCCACACCTCCAAACCGCCTGTAGCAGCTCCTTTGTAGTTAGTTATCCTCTGGTTAGCTTAAATGAGCAGCTTGAGGTTGGGACAGGATCCCTTGACTTGAGGTCCCAATACCCCTAAGAATTATCTTTAGTCCTTGTTCTGTTTAAAATACACATTCTATACTGGAGGATCTATATTGGTAGAATAAAGTCATCATTAAAAGGTATTATCTCATACCATATATATGTTCTTTAAATCCATTAAGCATTTATGTTTTTCATTTACAGATCATATTATTAGGAGTTATGAGATAAGGCTGCATTTATGGGTGGCTGGAGTGAGTCAACATATTAGGCATATATTTTATTGGGGGTTCACTGCATTTGATTTATACATGAGGTTTTAGATTATATTTGATCTGTTTCTTTTTTCTTTTAGGTAGTAACCTTTATTTAAAAAGTATATAATTATTGAATAATGACCCATTGAGAAAGGGGCAGGTCCCCGAAACGTGTCTGGGTTCTTTTTAGTTTTAGTTTGTTACCCTATTTTGGATTGTGGTCATTTGTGGCCTTTTTAGTTTTGATTGTACAGGAACTGTTCCGGATTGTTTTACAAATTAATGTTTGTGCACACTAACTGTATACAAGACCTTATTGGTTGGTTTTTTTTTTGAGATATTGATTTTATATAGCTCATTGTGCTTCACATTAAATAATATATTATATTTGCTACTTCCCACTTTCTTTTTGGTTGTTTGGTGCTGCTGGGATACCATGCACCTACCTGTACAGCAGCATTCCTACACGCTCTGACGGAGCTGGTGTTGGAGGTGGTGTTGCGGTCCCCAAAGACAATAGTCCTGGGGGACTTCAACATCCACGCTGACAACAGTCTCGGTGGGGCGGAGCATGAGTTCATGGCAACCATGGTCCTGTCTCAAGTTGTCATTGGCACAACACATGATGGAGGACATACCCTTGACCTGATCTTCTGCACTGGCCTTGAGGTGGAAAATCTGTTAGTGGGGGAGGTGTCAGCAGAGTCCTTGTCGGGGACAGATCATTACCTCCTGCGGCCTTGTCTCCCGGCACATGTCTGCCCCCGGAAGGGCATGGAACTAGTTCGGTTGGTTCGCCCCCAGAGAGGCTCCAGAATGCTCATGGGGACTTACCCTCTGATCTTGATGACCGTCCACTTGATGACCTTGTGGTTTTGTGGAATACTCTGCTGACCGAGGCCATCGACCAGACGGCTCCTAGGTGTCCACTTCCTCGGCATCAGCACTGCAGGCCGCCATGGTTTGGGGAGGGCCTGCGGAAGCTGAAGCAAGAAGGGCGGCGATTGGAGTGCCGGTGGCGCCGGTCTCATGCTGAAGCTGATTGGTTGTGGCATAGAGCCAGTTTACGGGCCTATGCTGTGGCTGTCAGGGCCGTGAAGAAGAAGTTCTTCACTACCCTGATAGTTTCTGCGAAGTCTCGTTCAGCAGAGCTTTTCCGGGTGGAGGGGGTTTGTCAGTCTGGCCTCCCTCCGCCTGGAACTGGAGACTTCCAGTGCCTGCTGTGACATGTTTGTTGGGTACTGAAATGTTTGTTGAGTACTTAGAAAATAAAATCGCTCGGATTCACTATGATTTCGACTCCACGTTTATGACAATAGGAGAACGAGGTTATGGAGGCTCCATCTTGTCCGGTTTTGTGGGATCTGTTTCAATGGGTGACACCCGCCGCTGCAGCAGATGTTCTGGGGACTGTTAGAGCCACTGGAAGCCACTGGTCAAGGCCAGTCGGGAGACGTTGGGACTGTTTCTGGCGGGTGTTGTCAATGCCTCCCTGTAGGAGGGCAGGGTGCTGGACTGCCTCAAAGAGGTGGTGGTGCGGCCTCTGTTCAAAAAACCATCACTCGACGTTGACTCCCCCGCTAGCTATCGGGGCAAGTCTCTGACCTTCCCTTTTTAGGGAAGGTTATCGAGTGGGTGGAGGCTCAGCAGCTGCAGGAGCATCTGGACCACACCGGTTTTCCTGATCCCTCGCAGTCCGGCTTTCATTCGGGTTATGGCACTGAGACTGTATTAGTTGCTTTGGTTGATGACCTTCACCAGGAACTGGATCAGGGTCATTCGACCCTGCTAATCCTATTAGATCTGTCAGCTGCGTTTGATACCATTGATCATGAGATGCTGGTGACTTGCCTGTGGGACTATGCCGGGGTGGGTGGAACTGTTCTTGAATGGCTCTGCTCCTTCCTGGCTGGGAGAACCCAGCAGGTGGTGATTGAGGATTGTTCATCTTCTCTCAGGGACCTCACGTGTGGAGTTCCGCAAGGCTCTGTTCTGTTCCCTCTCTTGTTCAATGTGTATATGCAGTCGCTCGGCAAGATCATGAGACGGTATGGGGTGGGTGTCATCAGCATGCTGATGACACCCAGCTCTACCTCTCCTTTTCATCCAACCCAGACCCAGCAATCTCAGTGCTTACCCGATGTCTGGTGGCTGTAGGGGATTGGATGAAGGTGAGCTGTCTGAAACTAAATCCTGACAAGACAGAGGTGATGTTGGTGGGGAGGGTGGTGGGTGTGACGTCCACCATCATCGATGGGGTTTATCCCCCACTAGACTCTCAGGTCCGGAGTCTGGGGGTACTCCTCGATCCGCAGCTTCGCCTGGATTTCTAGGTTGAGGCTGTGGCAAGGAGTGCTATCCGTCAATTACATCTGGTGTGACTGTGACGGCTTCGGCCATATGTCTCTGGCTCCAACCTGGCCACTGTCATCCATGCCTTCATCACCTCGAGATTAGACTATAGTAACGCGCTCTACATGAGGCTACCTTTGGTGATGGTCCGAAGACTGCAGCTGGTGCAGAATGTAGCGGCCTGTCTCTTTACGGGGTCGGGTCGCTGTGAGCACATTACACCAGTGCTCCGAGCTCTGCACTGGCTGCCGATAGTCTTCTGAGCCTGATTCAAAGTGTTGGTGCTTACCTATAAAGCCCTATATGGTCTGGGCCCCTCCTATCTGCAAGGCCACCTCACTCTCTGTGCCCTGGATTGACCCGTTGTCCACCGGGAGCGGCCTTCTTGGTGTCCCACGGGTGGCGTGGGGGTCTACAATAGAGAGGGCGTTCTTGGTGGTGGCGCCCAGGCTGTGGAACTCCCTTCCGGTGGAGGCCTGGGTGGCCCCGGACCGTGCCTCATTTCAGCGACAGTGCAAGATCTGGCTGTTCCACCAAGCCTTTGGTGAGGGAGGTGGGTGAAGCGGGGTGACGGTGGGTGGGGAGGATGGGTTTATTTTCTTTTATGCCTCCCTTTTATGTATTTTAAAATATTTTAATTTTTGTATGCCATCTCGAGCTGCCTAGGCAGGAGAGGCGGGATATAAATGGTGGAAATAAATAAATATGTCACAGCAGGGGGCCAGAAGACCCCCTGTCTCTATAGATGTAGACTGTAGACAAGTGTTCCTCTGGAGCAGGCTTCCTGGGACCGTTAGAGAGGAAAGCACGGAAAGCAACAGGGGCTCCCCACAGATCTTTCCCTTACTTCTGAAAGAGGAGTCCATCTAGTCCAGTCCCCTGCACCTATGCAGGATTCACCATACCCAAACTGCCCACACAGAAAAATCCACCAGGACAGAAACAGAACCTGTCATAAAAAATCTGCCACAAATAGAGACTGGGAGTGACCAGAGCTCACTGGTGCCTGAAATAACGGAACAATCTTATGAAATAAAGAAAAAACCACAAGTGAGACAGAGTTATGCTTCAGGGGAAGGCAAAAAGCCCCTCAGAGCCAACTGCCAATCTTACCTTGGGTCCTTCCCAACCCCAGATATGGTGATCAGTTAGACCCTGAGCATGTGCATAGGACCCACTACTTTTCTCTGGCAGGGTAATCCATCAGAGATGGGAGGAGCATGTCAACCCCTCTCCCCACACCTCCCAGAGGCCAGAACTGGGAGTAGGGAAATGAATGTCGTAAAGGGGTATAAGGGAACTAGTTCCCTCCCCCAAATCCCTCCTCACTTTAATCCCTGCTTTGTAATTAATATTATATCATACAATTTACCAGAACAGAGAGAAAAATTGCAGAAAACTGAAGGGTACCTGTTCAGAAAGCCACTATTTCATTTGTAATAGGTAGCAATTTTTATTTTTATATTTAGTCATAGCAAAAAGACTACTCCTACTAGAGGTAAACAAAACAAAACAACACAACACAGATAAGGGCAATAGAGATAAGAATCAGATTCTGATGTGAAAGTGATACTTCGTATAGGTGTCACTTCATCTAAATGAGGTGAGGAACCTCCGCCTGTCGTCTGTTCTGGCCTTTAGCTGCTCACCCTCCAGTGGCATCTCCGTCCCCTCACCTCTGTGCACTGTTACCTACCATCCATGTGTTTCAGGCTGCCAATTGCCCACCAGCTGTCGGTGGAACGTTTCTGGGCTGGTGGCCATGTAGTTTATGCAGGCAAACCGCCCTGCTATGCTCCAGCAGGTTGCATCAGTCCCGGGGTGTGTGTGTGTGTGTGTGTGTGTGTGTGAAAATCTACACAATTACAATTATTTTTATTGTAGTCTTTATACTTGGGCTATGTGCACGCTACAAAGAAGTAAGTGGCGAGTTGCCACACTAACAAGTGTGGGGAACTGGTTCCTGTTTTAAGCGCATTAAGAACACTAGTCTATTCTGTTGCCAGCCATGTTCTGATGAGCAGTTAATTCAACACATTTGTTCCTTCCTTTAATTTTACTCTTGAATTCCAGTGTTATTTAGGAGTAGGAAGAGAAGTATGTACTCCTGTAAAATGAAAAATACACACTCCTCTTCAATTTGTATTTTGAGGTAACTGTTCACGTGAACACAAATCACTGAGGGTGGAATCAATTATTATATCTCAAGAGGAGGCATCTTGGGGGGATATTGATACAGTATTACTTCAGTTTACACTGTTTGTCTGGATGCTACCGAAGTGGAGTAGTTATTTCAGAGTAACTACTCTACTTTGGTACCATTCAGATGGTGTAATTAAATCAAATTTAAATCAAGTAATTACTTAAATTTATCTCAGAACATAGCCTTTGTGCGGTTCTGCTAACTCACTACAACACCTACTGGCATAACAGCTAGCCACTCACCTCTTCATAGCATAGGACAGACTCACACTGTAAGACTTTAGGGGTAGTATTTGCTATTTGTACAGCACCTAGCAGAGTGGGGTTTTAATAGGTCATTAGGGCTCCTGAGGGTAGTACCGCAGTGAAGAGAGCATACAAGAACTGATCTCTGAAACGAAACCAACATCTTGCTTTATTTAGTCTTTAGCAGGCAAATGTCATGACAGCACTGCAGACTGGGTTACCAGACCAAAAATAAGGGAGATTGCGGAGCTAAAGTGCTCCAGAATATGGGATACCTTTTTAAGTTCTATGGTGCTCTGGAATGAGGGACAGTTGATACTTTCTGTGGGGCTCGGGCTAATGGATGTCTTATTTTCTATGAAGGTGGGAGGTTCATAAATAAGGAGCATTATTATTTTCTATAAGGATACTGGTTTCTGAAATAAGGAAAATTCCCCAAGGTCTATGTGGCGGTGGGTTCTGGAATAAGGGAGAGCCATTGTGATGTTGAAGCAGAACAGGGGGCAGCTCTGCTGGTGGCACTCCAGAATATCCTGGGGCGGCGCCAACGGAGCAGGCTGGCCAAACCCAGGGCACTGGCCTGAGTGGAGCTGCTGTCTGTCAGTAGACACCTATGCTGCAGCTCTGCTTCCGTGGCAACACCATAGTTACAGGTGTCAGCCTAGAGCCTCAGGCGATCTGCATGCAACTCTATGGTGCATATGAGGGGGTGCACCACACAGGCCGACCACAATCAGGGGAGCCCACTGGCTCTGTCTAAAGTGGACCCAGTAGCGGACAGACACGGGGTGCACCTCCTGAGTATCTCTGGGGCAGGCAGCTTCTTGTCTGACTAAAAACACCCAATGAAGCTCCCAATGATTCAGACCAGTCCTCTAAGTCGATAGCACTAGCATAGGCACAAACGGCACTGAACCAAATGAGACCTGCTTCTGCACTTGCAGTTAGTGCTAACCATCTGGATGACCACTCTGAAGAACAGGAAAGCTGGAAACGCAATGATAGAATTGCAAACTGTGCAGCCACCTGATGCTCAAGGGCGTAGCTATCATAGGGACAGCCAGGACATTTGTCCCAGGGCCCACCGTGGCTGGGGGCCCATCCCTATGGTAGCTAAGCCCGCTGCCTGTCCCGTCTTCTGAGTTTATTTTTTTTGAAGTTGCGACTCCGCCTGGGCCCCCCTGCCGGCTGATGCCTGGGCCCCCCTCCTCCTCCTCCTCCCCTGCTGGGCCCACGCCACCGGTGGGCTGAACTTCAAGCCCCTTAGCCCCGCCTCCTGATGGCAGCGTCACAACATGCATTCCCTACCTGCCGCGGCCGCACAGAAATGGCACCAGAAGTCTCTATTGCGCCTGCATCGGCGTTCTTCTAGTGACTCGAGGTTCAGCACATGAGGCGGGCTCAGGCAGAAGGGCGGCAGATTCAAAGTCAAGTGTGGTGGAGTGGAGCGGAGCGGAGTGCCTGGACGCAACCACAACTGGGAGGCTAGAGGCTAGAGAGAGCTCCACAGTGACTCTCTGGGACCGGGTGAGTCTGATATAGACTGTGTGCCACCGCCGGGTCCACTGGAACTTAGGAGAGTTGCTGGCCCTAACCCCTCCCCCCCGACCTCGCAGCAACCCCGGCTTCAATAGAGAGAGGTGGGTTCAATAGAGAGAGAGTCAACTAGTAAATTTATTTCAAACAGAACCTCGTCGAGCTGCCTGTAGAGAAGCCGCCGTCCTTCGTACCCCCCTCCCCCAGGATGTAGTGAGAGCCCTGACAAAGGCGCTTTCCCGAGGTGGATTTCTCAGCTCAGTGCAGCACCTTTGTGCAGGCAGCTTCAACGGGAGCCTGAGGAGGGGATGAAGGGGATTCGGCTTCGTCCGGGATGGGATGGAACCTGCAGAAGCACCACTTTTTGAGCCACCGGGGAGCACAATTGTTGGGGGCAGAGGGCGGGCAGAGAGCTGGGCAGGGGCTCTGGAGGCCGGGGGTGAGGGGGTTATAGTATAACCAACTGAGATTTCTAAACGTTTTTTTTTTTTAATTAAAAAAAACAAAAACCCCATCTCACTCGCCCCCCTCCCCCCCCCCCCCTTGGACACTAAAGTGATCCAGACTCAAATCATTTATTATTTTGCTGTCCAAGGAGGAAGCTTCAATCCGGATTAAAGAAGGGGTGTGTGTTAAAGCCCCAAAACAAGGCGCGTGGTGCAGGGGAGGGGGTGACTGGAATCCGGAGCGAGCTCGGCCGCTTCTCAGCTCTGAGCTTCCCTAGGCTTCTCCCTTCCAGGACAGAGCCTGATCCCCGTCACTCAGGTGTGGAGTCGGGGTCCTGAATTTGCCAGTTTCAAGTCTAGCCAGGCCCTGGAGCCCCAGGTTTAACTGGTGGGTAAAGGGGGCCGAGCTCTACGCAGGCGGGAGGAGGGAGCAGGCTGGCACTGAGGGACAGTGTAACAGCAGCAGCTCAGGGAGTCAGACCAACAGGTGGGGTGTTTTTTTCTCTCTCTCTCTCTCTCTCGCACGCACACACACACACATGCAGCTGCACCCACACATTCCAGGCTAACAAAAAGAATCTCCGTGCCAACGCTGGATTTCCCTACCCTGACATCCGTGTTAAAAACTCATGTGTCTGAAAGGGGGGAAATAGCGGTGCCTTTTGTGCAGTAGTTAGGCAGCCCCTTTTAATGTTGTCCCGTTCCCTCTCCCTGACCCGATGTTACTGGAAAAGAACCAAGGCAGGGGCACTTTGTGCTGCCTCCTTGTCACGAGGTTTTTATTTGTTTGTTTTTTGCTGCACTTGGTTCTGTGTGGGGAGTAGAAAGTAAACAGTTTGCACTGCAAACTAGAGCCCCTCTTCTTTAATCTCCATCAACAATAACATTCTTGATCCACCAAATTACCTCTAGTAAAGCCTTTTCACACGGACCCCTGTTCAAGGGCTGTAAAAAAAGAAGAGATGCTTTTTCCTTGCTAGTGATGATCCTCGTGGATTTTCACATGGCACTAAGAGGGTCTCCAAGACCCACCTCCTTGGATCCATTTGCAAAAGGATCAGGGCAGACAGAGGGGGTGGGGGTGTTTGTCCCACCCCAAAGAAACTGAGGACATGGTGGGGGGAGGAGGGCTGCTCCTCTGTGAACAGGAGGGAGCAGTCTTCAGATGTGATAAGGAACAATGAGCCACTTTATTAGTTTTTTTTTTTTACAAACTCCAAGGTGTGGGGAGATACCGTCCCTCCCCCGCCCCCTGAATAATGGGAATTTAAATAGGACTTTTCTCAGGGGAACCTTTAAAGTGGAGCTGCCAGGTGGGGAGGGGGGGCAGCTTGGTGCAGAGAAGGTGGCTCTTTAATCCCCAGTCTCCTGCTTTCCTTATCAGCCTAATAATATTTAATTTAATTTAATAAGTATGTTTGTTGACAGTTTTATGCAATAAGAACATTGAGGTGAGGAAAGAGGGGAGGGAGAGGGGCAGGGGAGTCTATGGTGATGGGCAGGGGGGGCCCAAAGTCAATTTCTTGTCCCTGGGCCCAGTCCAACCTAGCTACGCCCCTGCTGATGCTATTTATTGCGGCCGTGTAGATTTTGCCTGTGACCTGTCCTTGTGTGTTCCTGATCAACATGCCAACGCCCATCGCGGTTTTATTCCCACTACTAGATTTGCCAGATCAAGATTTCAAAACTATGGGTCACAACGAAGCTGGGGGTGTGTGTGTATCCATTACACTCTCTGGAGCTGTGAGAGTCTGAAATAAAGGGATGCTCATTATACTCTATTTGGGGGGGGGGGTCTGGCAAGCCTTGGCCCGCGCGTCTCCAGCTCCTCTGCCTCGCGCGCCTCCCTCTCCCCGCAGCTCCCACGCCCGCGAGGCTGCCCGAGAGCCAGGGCAGAGGGCGGTTCCGGCGGCTGCTTTCTCTCTCTCTCCTTCCGAGCACATGCCAGCGTCGCGCGCACCCGAGCTCTCCCTGGCACGTGAGCAAAACAGCCGAGCGCCTCAGGTTCCGTGCGCCTCCCCCTCTCCAGCGCGTCCTGACATCAGAGGCCCGCGCGCCGGGCCACGTTGACAGCGCGGGGTGGAAGCTGAGGGGAGGGAGAGGAAAGCGGAGCAGAGCGCGTTTGCCACAGAGGCAGCTCCAGAGCCCTTTGGATCCAGGAGAGGGGGTGGGGGTAGCGGGGGTGCAGAGCAAAATGTCTTCGCCTCCCACAGAGAAAGCAGAGACCCGAGCTGGACACCTTCCTGCTGGTATTACTGCCGTTTCCACTCTCTCTCTCGCTCCCCTCTGGCTTTAAGGGAAGGCTGGGGGTGGGTTCTGGGCTTCTTAGCAGGGTTGGGAGGCGAGCTGCTTTGAGTGGCTTGTGTTAACAGGAACCAGGATCCTGCTGCCTGCTTCCCCCTGGACTTGATTTTGACTCATTGGTCTAGGAGAAAAGGAGGGTTGGAGATTTTGTTTTGTTCGTAGCGTGCATCCTTCTAGCCTCATTTATTGCCCCATGAGGAAAGATGTTTCTTCTTAAGAAGGTGCTTTGTCTTCCTAAGAAAAATAAGAGATTGAGACAAAATAGTTCAGATGAGCTCTCTGATTGGCCCAACTTCTGTTGGTGAGCGCATGCAAGCTTTTGGGCCATACAGGGCCCTTCCTCGGAAATGTAGAAGTCCGAACTACAGGCTGAGGAAATGTACGACTATATGAAAACAATCCCTTGGGAGTGTGTTGTGAGGGGGAAAGTCATAGCATTTCAAGAATAAATAAAAGAGACCATCTGAACCACTTTATCTCCATCTTTTGCATTTTGGACTTTCTCAACAACCACATTCTCTCTCTAAGCTAAGAAAAATAAAGCATAAACTTGTTTTTTCTGTTGCCAGTGACCATGCAGACCAGCACCAATTTGAGCATCAAAACCGGAAAAATCTTAAGAGTCTAAAGCTTTATTTGCTCAAACACTGGCCAGCTTGAATTTTCTTCTGTTTGCCTTTATTTAGCACGTGTGCAGAGTTGCTGTTTGTGCTGTGATTGGAAAAGGGAGAGAGCTCTGCATAGCGGGGGTGGTGTTGGCTCTGTTAATGGAACTATGTCCACGTGTTGATTTTATGTGTTAGCCAGACCTGAGCATGAAAGCAGGCCTCCAGTTAAATCTTCCCACGTAGCTTTTCTCAGACTTTCTTTAGTCTAGGAAGTCAGCCACAAGATTGAGAACTGCATTTCTGAGTTACGTGGTGTCTAATTTTCTTTCCTGTTCTTGGAAGAGGTTTTATTTTAGTTAGCCCAAGCTGGTGCATGCTGTTTGGTTTGGGTTCCCTCCCCCATCGTTGCTAACTTGAGTATCTCTTATTTTCTGTTGATGTGTAATGTTTTACCTGTGTAGTAAAATCAATGTAAAAGTTGGGAGGACCAGGACGCGGTTGCATAGTGTCTGATCAAAAGGAAGGCAAGAGGTATAGTTTCTGAATTTCCATTACCATATAGCCTGTGGTGGTGTTTCACCTGTAAAACTCCCTATGTCTGATACAATAGCATCTTGGCATCCACTCTGCACAGGTATAAATGACTACACAGGATGTAATAGAATCCACTTTTTCCTATTCCAGTGGATCTTGGAGACTGGATAAAAAGGAGCTCTGCTTACCTGACTTCATGGCTCTTCTGCACATTATCTTTCTTGAGGGGGATGAACTAAGGATGAGAGAGAATGCTTTTCCAGAAGAACATTAATATGCAGGCATATGTTTGGAGTTACTATGGGATTGTGTTCAGAGTGACTGCCTCCATACACCATTGCATCCTCTTTCAGAGCTGCCCTGCTACAACTCTGCACAAGTGACTTTTATAGTTATAGTCAACCATATAAAGTGGGGCTCTTGCCCTCCATGCCCATCTCTGTTTACTTTTGTTCTTTACCCTGCACAGGGTAAACAGGGCTCTGCGGGCACAAAATGGCCAACCCCTTAAAATAACACACTCCTTGGGGGAAGAATTTTGTTCAGACATGTTGCTAAAGTTGAGCCCCCAGCATTTCCTGCTTGGAGCAAAGAACATAGTTTGAGTCACAGGTGTAATAAAGGACCTTAATGGACAGGCCAAGTCTCCAACCTCTAACAGCTGTATCCTCCACCCAGCATCCCTTCTCCCGCGTGGTATCTCCCACCATCAGTCTCTCTGCAGCTGTTAGGGTGGCAAGATATGCAAATTTTAGGACACTTATGAGAGATACAGGCTGCAGGGCTGCATTGGAGCCAATGTAGCCCTGCAGCCTGTATTTCTCATAAGTGGTTTCTAAACTTTGCATATCTGCCCACCCTAGGAGCTGTGCCACTGGGCTTTATGTCTCAAGACAGGGCAACACAACTCCAAATCTTACGTCCACCAGCATTTGCTCCCGCCTAGCAGCAAAAATGGCAGACAAATCATTTGCTGGTTGTGTGTGATGCAGTCACCTACTAACAGGGAACCATGTTCACTGCGTTTCCCCCCCCCCCCCCCCCCC
>QEPC01001533.1:17163767-17204932 GCA_003113815.1 Sphenodon punctatus
GGGCTTGGAGAACAGGATGGATGGTGACTCCATCGATGCAGATGGGCAGGTTAGAGGGAGAGGAAGAGGAGGGAGGAAAAATGAGGAGTTTGGTCTTGGCCATGTTGAGCTTGAGTTGATGTCGGGACATCCAGACGGAGAGATCAGAGAGGCAGTTGGCGAGGCATGAGTGGACAGAAGAGGAGAGAGAGGGGGTAGAAAGATAGAGTTGGGTGTCATCAGCGTAGAGATGATATTGGAATCCATGGGAGGCAATACGTTGATTAGCTTCCTGGCTTCCATTAAAAAGATTTCCAACGATAATAGTGGACTAAACTACTCATTAGCATCTCTGCATCTATATATTAGGATGCTGGAGATGCAAGCTTCCTTTTGTTATACTTCCAGGTGTTTTAATTATTCCATAGTTAAGATCAGCATGCACTCTCCATTATAAAGCTTAAACATTCAATTGCTTATAAAATTAGCACCAGTTGCCCTATTTGTGTGAAATTTGGCAGGGTGGATCACTAGAATGTGGGGTACCTACCACCTGTCAAAATGCAAATTATTCTACAATGCTTCAATGGTATTGCTTTTCAGTGCTTGAGCCCATTCAAGTAGCAGCTTCTGCAAGACTGCCTTCAAGGGCCTAAGTGGCTTTGTGGATATCTGCTTTCTAGGCTTTGGAATGAGACCACCAGTTTGTTCCATAAGAGGCTTGAATAGCTAGTTGTCTGGTAACAGATTTCATCACAGCTGATTAAGGATGGGTTTGAGGACAGAAGACATCTAGGTCAATTCTTGTTCTCTGGTACTCGAGTATCTACAGCAGGGTGGAGAACCTCTGACCTATGGGTCAAATCTGACTCTGGTGGAATGAACAGCAGCCCAGCCCAGCCTAACCAAAACTCCCTTCAGGAACAGTGCTGTTCACGTTTTTCAAACTTTAAAACTATGGGATGGATTATAAAAATTAAAAAACCAGACCCTCCAAGGAAATGCCCCTTAATTACATATCACTAAATGCCAATGCAATCTTTCAACATTAAATACTGATGCCCCCCCCACCCCAAGCATCTGAAACTGGAATTAAAAGCATTCCCTCCCACCCCCAAATTGTTCAATTGCTGTAACAATTTTGTCTTTGGTCCAATTTGCATGACATTTGGACAGGCTGTACCTCACACCGAAGGGACCGTCTCTGCCAAATGATAGACAAATAGGATAATTGGTGCCAATTTTACAAGCAATAGAATGTTCATGCTTTATAATGGAGAGTGCATCTTAGCCTTAACTATGGAGCAGCTCCCTCTGCACCATAATGAATAGCTTCATCTTCTGTAGCACAGGCACCAGCTCTCTTCGCTGACCTCTGCAAGGATTTGAGGAGCCCAAAACTAGTTTTAAAGGGGCAGCTCTCATTTTTTTTCTAGATGATATTGCATAGCTGCTTGGCAAAAATAAAAGCATTACACAATCAGAAATTGCTTTTAAGACCCTTCTGCTCTGTTCGGTAGTCTTAATATTCAAATCTGTTTCATGCTATCTTGGACCAAATGTATGCGTTGCAGGATTCTAGTATTTTCAGTGTAGTTAGTACATACAATTTCAGTTTGTAATCTGGCAATTCTTACTGTTTCCATGTGCGTATATATCACTGAATAATCAAGATTATAAATAATCAAGATTATAAAACTATATATTCAAATACATAGAAGTATATTACATTTGCAATACTGTTTCCAGACAAAGAAGATCTTCATCCCTGTTTGTTTTCAAGAAACTTAGTTCTTTGTTAGTATAATAAAGATAACCTACAAACATTTATCTTGCGTGAATAATTTGTTGTGTAATTAATGAAAGTGTAATCCTGATGGATAGTATTTGTACTAGCAATTAGTGTACATGCAGTGATGTGTACAGGCCTCATGTGCTTGCTAATTGCTAGCATGTGCATTACCTGCTGGAGGATTGTACTGAATATCTCCTAGAAGGCCCAGGTTGGTGAGCAGGAGGTATTGATGGTAACAAACTCTGTATGAATCTTGCTGTTCCCAATGCCAATGCACATGTGAGGGCTAGGTGTGACCTAGCATAGGACCTTTACAGTCCTATGCTAGCTGTAGGACTGTAAAGAGAAGGCTGTCATAAATGATCATACATCTTTATCTCCTTTGGTTGACTTGTTCTGGATACTGTCTCTCCTGATTCCCTATGCCTTCTCTTGAACAGACACATGCTCATCTCCTTGTGATTTTCATTGGACCACTGTCTGGAACAGAATTATCTCTTTAATTCAAGGTTATCCCTTTAGAGATGCACCTATGTGTGGCTGGATCCTGCAATGAGCTCCCTTGCGTCAGGATTCAGCAGTGTCTATTTTTCTGTTTAGGTCAGGATATTCTGACTTCTTGGCAGGAGTCTGGCACACTTTCCCAGTCTTCATATTCTGAACTTCTTACGAACATGTTGTGACCCTTTTGAGGGCAGTTCCATTTGTTTTGCAAGCCTTTTCCTAACTTGGATAGATGGCTCCAGACTCCTTAGCTATTCCCGAGTCATGGGGCTTCAAGGAGATAGTGGTGAAGTATCCTCCTCCTCCCCAATCAATGTTTTGTTTTAACTTCGTACATAGTTCTGTTTTCCTCTCCTCCCTTGTATTATTACTTAAGCCCAATTCTCCCAGTGGCCAAAGTCTTTTTGGTCCTCTGTGCTTGGACAGACTGTTCACCAGTACATGGTTTCCAGGCTGAAGTGCAAGTGCTTGCACTTTTCCATCCCTGATTTCAGGAATGCTTTCCTGCGTCAAGTGGTGGTAAGAATCTGCGGTTTGCCTCTTCTATTACTCTTCTTTAACTTCTGATAGGTGTCCCTTTTTCCTTTACTGGCCTTGGTTCAAATAATAGGTTGACAGGCAGCTTTGGGTGTCCTTGGTACAAGAGAGAGAGAGAATGGTTTAAAATGATGGGAGATAAAATGGTTCAGATGTCCAGTAAATTATACCAGGCTCGATCCCAAACCCTGCGTGCCGCGCAAACGGTGTGAGCGCATCTCATGTACAACGCATCCATGCAGGCAGGACTGTGGCCTGTGCACAAGATGTGCACCCAGGGGTTTGGGAACAAGCCCAATGTCTGAACTAGTTTGCCTCCATCCTGTACAAGAGAAAGATGGGTGGGAAACATGTTGCTTTGTGCACTGTGCAATTATAGTTGTGCAATATTTTTCAGATACGCTGTCCTGTTAGGATTCCTGTTTGCCTCTGCTAGGGGGTAAATCTTGAAATTTTAAGTCTTGGTGTGGAATCTAAAAAGCCTCCCCTCTCCTCCTCCCCCCCCACCCCGGTAGAAAATTGCACGTTTACACAATGGCTGCTTCCTATATGATAGCACAGCAATATGAGACCATGCAGCAGCTTAAGTCCCAGGGACCTGAGAATCCATAGGGAAAGGAAGGAGTGTGGATTATTTATTATTATTATTTTTTAATTTATATCTCCATCGCTATTCCTGAAATGGCTCAGGACAATTTACAATAACTTTAAATAACATCATTGCATAAAATACATATAAGATAAATCCTAGCCATCCCATTCTTCCAACTCTCCCTTGGAGTTCCTCCCCCAGCCTACCCCCCCCTCCTTTTTGCAATAATGAAAGTACAATAAATACAAAACGAGCATAAGAAAAATCTCCCAAACTCCACAAAATCCCTCCCCTCCAAAATCCCTCCCATGTCCACCTCCTCCCAGTCCCTGGTCTCTTACCCAGAGAAGCCCCCACCCCTTGCCCAGGCCCTCCTTAATAGGGGACGGATAAGGGAACGAGAATATTCATCAAGCTTTGTTCTCGCATTCAAGGCCTTCCCACGCCTGTCCTGTTTGTACCTGGATGTGAACAGTCTGGGTCAAGGGGCAAATACCCCCTTTAACTACAGTGCATCTAATGCTGAAACAAATACTGGATATTCATGAATATTATTTGCATGTTTTGATAGCCCTTTGAATACCCGAATACTATCCGCATGTCAAATGATTATTCATACGTTAGTTCAGATATTTTGGTTTGGGTTTTTGTTTATTTTGGTGTTTAATTTTGGTTGTTTAGGTCGTTTCAGTATTTTGGTTGCTTTGTTTTTGGTGCTATTGCGCTTGTGCAACAACTGAAATGAAGTGACCCCTTACCTCTCTGCACTTATCGCCCTCCATACTCCAGCCCGTGCACTTCGCTCCTCTGTCCCTTCTCTCACCCTTCCACGCCTTCCCTAAGCGCCTTCGTCCCTTCTCCCTTGCTGCCCCCTAAGCGCCTTCGTCCCTTCTCCTTTGCTGCCCCCCATGCATGGAACTCCCTCCCTGTCCACATCCGCCTTGCACCCTCCCTTCATACCTTCAAATCCCTCCTTAAAACTCACCTCTTTCGCTCTGCTCTGTCTGACCCTTTAGCCTGCTGATCCGCTATATCCTATACCTATGGTCCGTGTACCCTTATCCTTGCCACACGGACCTGCCTGCTGCTGTTCTCAACGTAACCAAGCCAAGTACGTGCACCTGAGACCTCGCATCTTCATGAATGTTAGACCCCTTGTCTCTCCCTCTGTTCCCCTTCCTATGTCTCTCCCCAGCTCCCGTCTCTCAGATTGTAAGCCCTAGGGCAGGGACCATGTCTATTTTGTTCCTTTGTAAAGTGCCAGGTACACTGCTGGCGCTATATAAATGTTTGTTAATAATAATAATAATAAAAATAATAACCAAAATTCTGAAATGACCAAAAAACTGAAACAAAACATCTGAAACAGAAGCAAATAGCAATCATCATCCATTGTGTAGGACACTAAATGAATAGGGTAAATTTAATAATCTAGAGGTATACTTGTTCCAACTTTAGGTGGATCCCATTTTGCGGGGAACTGCTCTAGAGCTGTAGTTGTTAAACTGTTGGTCCATGGACTGCATCAGGCCCATTGGAAATGATCCACAGCTGATCTATAGAACCAGCTGCAACAAGCAGGCCTCACTCCCTTCTCTTCCTGGTGCTGCAGCCATCTCTAGAGGAGACAGAGGACTGAGGAATGTTTCATATTTTATTTATTTATATAGCGCCAGTGATGTACCTGGCACTGTACAGTCAGTAGTTAGACAGTTCTATGCCCCAAAGAGCTTACAATCTAGTGCGGATGTGCTGGCTGTGGGGAAGACACAACCAACATGTGCACATTATGGTCCTCTTCTTCCCTCTAGAGATGGCTACAATGCCAGTGGACACCAGAGCCACCTGCCAAGTACAGCTGCAGCCGCCCACAACGAGGATGTACTAGGTTGTTGTGCTCATCTCCAGTGGGTGCATAGTTGTCTGTGAGAAGTCTTGATGTTTACCTGTGGTTCTTCAGTCCAACAAATTTTCAAACTTCTGAGGTCTTGGAGCCTTCTACTGACTGGATGTTGCACTTGGTAGCAATTATTACTATTTGTAAGTACTTGTATAGTGCCAGAAATGTCCCTGGCACTAAACAATAATGAATTAGCGACAGGTTTCTCCCTTGAGGGGCTTACAATCAAGGGGAGACAAGGGAAAGGGAAACACAGTGAGAAACGGATACAGTTGTTAAGTTAAGAAGTAGCTTTGTGGATAAGCTGTTGGATTGGGACCTGGGAGACCAGGTTCAAATTCCATCTTTGCCATGAACACACTGTGTAGCCTTGAGTAAGTTGCTCTCTCTCAGCCTCAGTTCTCCATCTAAAATGGGATTAGTGAACAACCCTGTGAAGTACACCATTATTAATAAGGGCCCCGATCCATGCTCTGCACATGAACTGTGTACACACAATGCATGTGAACATGGTGTGTGCATGGTACACCCATCGTGCATGAACTCGAATCAGCCTTCATTATTAAGGTTCTGCCCTGAAACCCTCAGATAGAATGAGTAATACACTTAGTAAATATAATGTCATGTATCCTACAACCATCATTGGCATGGAAGCAAACAAAGCATGGACCTTCTTTTCTGTCGGGAAAAAATAACAGAATATCATATCCATTTCCTACAATTTTATTGTGGTCAGTAAATCACAAAAGCTTTAGGGGGAAACAAAAAACTTTCAATATTAAAGGACTGACTGATATTTCAAGCAGTTATAGTCCCCCTGTCAAGATGAGCATGTGATAATGATGTTTAGAACCTATAATTTCTTATGACATAAATATGGTGTAAGAATATATGTAGTGCTGTGGTTAGTGTTCTTATGAAACTCTACAATGAGATTATAGGGTTTTATTTATAGCATTGTTGTTTTTGTCCCTTTTTAAAAGCAAATTGTCCACTGAGATTACTGCTATAAAATCTTTGAATAAGTTTTATAACCAGTTTGTAGTTTTCTCATTTAATGCTGTCCTCCGTTCAAAGATAACAGTTTATTTAATTTTGTAATTGGATACATTTCTTTTCCTCATGGATGAGTACAGCTTTAGCCACGTGCTGGAATCATTAAAATTAATTTCCCATGGACTTTTTAATGATAAAATAGGCACACACTTTCAGAGCTTCTTGTGGGAAAACCTATAAAATGCTAAGACTCTCCTTGCTGTCGTCAGCTCGAGTTTCTCTAAAGATTTGAATTCCTTGTACATCCCAGTTACCAGGGACTTGATTTGGGTATCTGGGTGCCAGGTGGATACAGAATCAGACCCTGAAATTGCCTATTGGCAACCTCATTGTACTTGTGTGAACAACAGTTGGGTTGAGATAAAATGGTGTGTGTGTGTGTGTGTGTGTGTGTGTGTGTTTTTAATTACTGAAGAATCTAAATAATCAAGTATTTTGAGACAATAAGCTCCAGTCTTTAAAGCCTTCTGCTGGTGCAAGCCTCATTGAAGTGACTGGGGCTTGTGCCATTGAAGTAGTCTGGGAATCAGGCTCTCAGTTGGCTGCACATATTTCGATACACTGAAATACCACACCAGCCGAGAACCCATAAACAAAGCAAGGGCTTTTATTGGTTCCATCACCTTGAACAGGTGTGTCTGCCCCAAGGTGTCTGCAAAAGTCGTCTTTGCCTTAGGCAGTCTTTTAACCAACATACAACATACAAACATTCTTAGCATGGACCCAAGAAGAACATGGTACTTCTGTCTGACAAGGAGAACAAAACAGATAGAATCATAGATTTATAGGGTTGGAAGGACCTTCAGGGATCTTCTAGTACAACCCCCATGCAGCTCCAGACAGGATTTCTTCTGCTTACAGCATTACAGACTGATACTTATTCACCAAGGTAAACATCCAAGGACGGAGATTCCACAACCTTCCTGTGCAACTTATTCTATTGCCCAACAGGTCTTACAGTTAGTATGTGTTTTGTAATATCCAACAAATCTGCACAGCTGCCATTCAAGCCCATCCCTTCTTGTTCTACCCTCTCTAACAATGGAGAACAAATGTTCACCAACTTTTTTTGTGGCATCCTTCTAGATATTTGAAAACTGCTATCATGTCTCCCCTTAGTTATCTTTTCTTTAGGCTAAACATGCCCAAATCCTTCAGCCTTTCCTCATATGGCTTGTCTTCCATACCCTTTATCACCCAGTTTAACATTGCGCTGCTGGTTTTTAGGGTCCTGAACGGTTTAGGCTGTGACTGTATTCAAGACCGACCTACTTCTAGAGTCTCACATCAATGGGTATATGCATTCAGGAGCCACCCGCTGTTTGGGAGTTCCGCCATTACACCTTAAGTTGGCGGGTGATTGGGCTTTTGCTGTGGCAGGCCCATCAGTGTGGAACTCGGTCCGTCTCGGTTCCTCCCTCCTCACCTTTAAAAAGCACCTGGAAACAGTTTTATATTCTAGGTGCTTTTAGGATCCACTGCTGGTTCCAGTACTCTGTCCCCACTTTTTCCTTTCCCTATTTTATTATTATTTATTATTATAAGCATTTGTATAACACCAGCTGTGTACCTGGCGCTTTACAGAACAATAAGATAGACGTGGTCCCTGCCAACGACTTACAATTTAATAGACACGGAGAGGGGAGATAAGGGTAGGGGACGTAGGGAGAGACAAGGGATAAGTGTTTCATTATTGTTTTAAATTGTCTTGAATGGTTTTATATTGTGTTATGCTGTTTATATTGTTTTATATTCTGTGAAGTGCTCTGAGTGCCATGTAAGGCAAGGGGGCGCGCTATAATCATTATCTTAGTTGCTTTCCTCTTAATCTTCTCCTATTTATGTTTATCCTTCTTGAAGTGTGGTGCCCAAAACTGAACACAGTATTCCATCAGAGTTGCCATATTGCATAATTTTATCGTGGCTAGTAAATCAGGGAAGATTTAGAGGAACAAAAATCCTGTGCTTTCAACTTAAAGCGTGACGATACAATGATTAGCATGTCGTCTGCCTTCACTTCATTCTGACAAAGGACTCTCTTCAGTGACCTAGCTCAGTGCAAAGAATGATTTTATTTCCTAGTAGTTAGGAAATAGATGAGGAAAGAACAGTGTGTCGTAGCCTGCTAAGTGGAGAACAGAATCTGCTAATGTTACTGCAAATGTTACATGGGAAGCCAAAGAGCAAATCTAATGATAAAGAACAGATTGGTGGAAATAGCACAATACTATGTAGTATACCTACTGTGTAAACCAACAAATAGGAAATAATGCCCTTGATCAAAGCAATGTGAAATATAAGGTGAATTAGTCAAACTTTGGGTACAATCATATGCGCGCCCTTTCCTGGCTTTTAAATTTCCTGCAGGAGATAACAGTTGTACTGTATTCTTTTTCATATATTGCTTCCTCACTTTCAGTTTTACCTCTGGTATTCCCTTTGCCACTGCTAGCGATCCCATGATGCTGCATGGCTGTCTCATGTTTGTATGCAGTCTGCGGATGGGAAGTGTCTGTTCCCATGTTACGAGAAATGTACAAGACAAAAATAGCACAATTGTTACACCTTGGTTTGCGTCCTCATGTTTGCAGGTTATTTGCGCATCATGAGTGAGGGCTTTGTGACATAATCTATTAACATCAACACACTTTGGTGCAACAGGTTTTGGTGGGGTTTTTTGTTTTTGTCTCAAGAGAATGCACCTATAGAATCAGTCCCTGTCCTTGTGAGTGAACCTGTTAAACTCAAAAGGCTACTACAGAGAGTAAAAATTATGTACATAAACTAGATGGGGAGTAAAGATAAGCATCTGCCAGAGGTTTATCCCATTTGGGGAGGGAGGCCAGGAGTCTAGGGTGCCCCATAGCTACTTAACTACTTTTCAGGGAGCAGTGGTGTGCAGCTAAGTCATGGAGGTGCCACCAAAAAATCCTGGTTGCCCACCCTGTAACCCACTTACTGACTGAGAATATGTATTCTTATTGCTAGCGTACCCTCACTGTTATACTCAACAGGAAGAAAACCTGCAAAATAACATGGTCATGATAAAAAGTACCCTATCTACCAACCCCCTCCTCCCCACAAAAAACAAACCCTTCTGTCATGCTTCCTGTTTTGGAATGTCTCATATAATTATTTATCTATTGGAGCGCTGTTTTTGTTTTTATTGCATCTTTTAGTGCTGTCACCATTGCCAGCCCTACTGTGGGAGGTATTAATCAGGGCATGAAATTTCAGATCAAACTCCGGGAGCCAAAAAAAATAATAAAAAAATTCAGTCACGAGACTTTATCATGATATTAAACTGTTCTTGCCTCACTACACCCCTGAACCAGTTGCTAACCTCAGTTTTCTGGGTGCCAATGGCTCCCAGGCACCTGCAAACTTCATGCCCTGTATTAATGGCGATAATTGTCTTTACTATAAAGGAAGTTAAATGGGTATGTTAATGCTGGATGGCATTTGATAGGCTCTGACATAGTTTACTAATGCAAGTAGAGTCTGCTAACAGTTAGCATCATGAAGGATTAGCAGGATGTTGTTTTAATATCAACTTGACAATTACGTTCCTTTGTGTTCATTAACAAAATCACCCTGTCTTTTGTATAAACACCACTTACTATAAAAGTAAAGATCATCTAAGCTGTTTTTTTGTTTTAAAATGATTGTTATTAATGTTGTCAGCTAGTTAAATTGTAGTTATTAAATGTTGTCATGCATGTTTTGTTCCAGTTAGGTTCATAGAGCTGAAAGGAACACCAAGGTTTAATATAGACCTGTTCCCTTCCATTAAGTAGGCTCCACAGTACACTGCACCCCCGTTATAACATGTTCTGAAATTGGTTATAAGGCACTAGGAGGCATGGCTCCCAATCTGCAAAACCAAAGGCAGCAATCTTCTATTCGTTAAAGAGTCTCTTGATCACAGGTGGCCAGATTAGAGGTTTGTGATGACTCACCAGACTTACATTGTCTAAATTAATGGACCATTACGGCCACTCTGCAAGCTGAGAGGAATGTTTCTGCCATCCAGTGACCTCAGAACTCATTACTACTTAGACACTATAAGCCTTCTAGTGGAAAAGCCTCTAATTTATCTGCTGTCCCTATGAGAGGTCTTTGTACAGCCAAACACTTACAATTTAATCAGCCTCATTATAACATGGTTTCTTTTATAAGGGAGTACTTAGCATTGGTCACAAATAACTAGGGTGCAGTGCATCTACACCAGTAGTGGAGAACCTTTTTCCTCATAAGGGCCACTTTGAAAATTAATACAAGCTCTGAGGGCAGCATAGAAGTTGGATTTGTCTGTGCTGTGGGTCTGTCTCCTATCCTTGTGTGTGTGTGCGTGCGCTCTTATCTAGGCTTCCTTACCCTGAGATCATTCTTTCACTGCCTAGGGATAGAACTGGACAAAGAAAAACTAGCTGCAGCCTGCATTTGACTGCCAGGCCTGATGTTCCCCATCCCTGATCTGTACTATCTCTGAGAGATACCCGTCTAGCCTGTATTTAAAGGCCTCCAGTGACTGGGCCTCCATAACCTCCTTTGCAAATTATCCTACTGCCTAACTGTCCTGATAGAAGATTCATCCTAATGTTTAGAGAGAGAGAATGTTTATTTGCCAAAGCCATAAGCTACGGCAATATAGTAAGTTGAAAAACAATATACATACAATATACACATTAAAAGGAACCAACTAGCAGGTCTAGGAAAAGTAAAGTATCTAAACTAAACATTGGCAATCATTTTTCTCTGGTGGGCTAAAGCATTTGCCAAAGTAGCCATTCCAATTATCACATGTCTATTGGGGCTTGTGAACAAATAGAGCAGCTTTTGGGCTCTAGACCAATATTTCTTACCACGCAGGATAGGAGTTAGAAGCTTTGTATGTAACCCAAGAGAAACAAGACAGACAAGTAATGAGGCAAGTCTTTAAGATTGTGCCTGTGTGGAAATGGACAAGTTGAACAGTGTGAAACATTGTTAAATCTACTATCCAGGACAGCTGTAGGCATCAGCTGGAACTGTAAAAGTGTCAAGGCCCTCCTTAGTGGAAATGTACTCACAGAGTCAAGATATTTTTAATATTGATGTAAGGATTTACATCACAGGCTGAACCACGGGGCCAATTTACTACCTGTTTACTCATATCATTTTGTTTGGCAATATCAGAAACCCTATACTTGAACAAAATTTTAGGCTTGCCCTGTGGTAGTCTCTGCAGAAGATCAAGAGGTAATCCCATTTTGCAAATTAACCTAGACAGATATCTGTACCATGTAGGTCTGGTTCCCAAACTCTGTTGTTCTAGCAAGCACGCCTTAGGCAGGCGTCCATCATCCATAATTAAGATTTGTAGCCAATAATTGTACATACTCTGGTGAACTTTCATTTTGATAGGTAATATACCAGTTTCTTCTCTGACAAAAACATTGGGGGTAAATTTAGGAACTCTGATAATAGTTTTGAATAGTCTATTCTGAACAGCCTCAAGTTCTATCATTGAAACATGACCCCCGCAACTCAGCACCATAAAGAACCTGAGAGTGAAACTTGCATCTCAAAATTTCAAGGGCTAAGGCCATTAGTCTTGCCTCATTTGTCCACCAAAAGCGGATAACCCCATTCAAAGTTTGCTCAGCCGTTCAACAGATTTTATATGGTCCCTCCAAGCTCCTGTTGAAGATAATACAATTCCTAGGTATCTATAACTTGTTCCAATTGAATGGAGTCCAAGTATCAGTTATAAAGAAGTAGCTCTTTTGGCAAAAAGGATGACTTGTTTTATCATAATTTATCAAAAGTTGATTATCGGAACAAAACCTACTTAATACATCCAGTGACCTTCTCAGGCCTAATGGAGTTACAGACAGCAATACCGTGTTGTCCACATACAAAAGAAGGGGTACAGATCTGCTTCCTATTATGGACTGGGCCTCCATAACCTCCTTTGGCAAATTTCCAGATGCCTAACTGCCCTAATAGAAGATTCATCTTAATGTTTGGCCAAATCTTCTTTAATTTAAGCCCGTTACCTCTAATCCTATTCTCACTGACCAGAAAGAACAACAAGGCACCATTTTGCTTATAGCAGCCCTTTACATACTCAAGAATTGCAAGCATGTCCCCCTTAATCTTCTTTTTTCTAGGCTAAACATTCCCAGTTCAACCTCTCCTCATAGGTCTTTTCATATCTGTTATCACCCTTGTTGCTCTCCTCTGGACTTTTTTCAGTTTGTCCATATCCTGAGGCACCCAGAACTGGACACACTACTCTAGATTAGGCCTGACCAAGACTGAGCAGAAAAGAACAATTGCATCCTTAGTCTTTCAGACAACATTTCTGTGTACCCCCTTTAAATGTTTATCCACTGTTAAATCAGGACACGCTGTAAAAAGTTTTTTATTTATTGTAAGGCATTAAGTATCCATTCACTTTCTTCTTTCACTATCGTTCTATGCTGGGGGAAAAAATTTATGTTCTCCTTGATGCAAATTTGATACCATTCTAGAGGTTACATTGAATAGTCTTTCACAATTCTAATTTATAATGCAAACAAAAAGCTCTGTGTACACCCACCCGCTTTTTGGTTTGTGCTTAGATTTCAGACATTATAGGTAACAAATATATAATTTATGGGCTGGAGAAGCATACCAAGTGCCTTGATTTGTTTCACAAGCCTATCTAATCTGATGCTTCTGTGCTATGGCAAATAGTGTTTGGAGCTTGACTTTCTGAAACCAGACATGATGCCGCACTTAACTCTTAAGCATATCATGTCAATTTGACCCGGTGGGAGTGAGGTTGGATAGAGTAGAAAGTCCAAGCTCCTTATGGTTAGGCTGTTCAGAAATGAAGATGATAGGGTGGTGGTTATGGCAAGAACGCTTCAAAAAGTGACAGTTGTTTGCAACTGCCTTGGTATTGGCTTGAAACACAAACCAAAAGGTTTGGTGTTTTTATTAATACATGGGATGCTGCCACCTCCACCCCTCCCACTTTTTTCTGATGGAGCAGTTGATTAAGTGGAGCATAATTAAACCTATTTTCTTAATTGGACACTGTCACCTTTTAAAAATCACTTGCTGCACTGTAAGCAGATAGATATTGGACTGTTATTAACATTGACACTGAATACTACAACAAAAGGAACTTCTAAAAATTCCATTAATCTATCAGAGTGTTTTGTTTAGGTCCTGAATCGGAGATCCTTGCATGTCTGTCTTTTACACAATCACGACCTTTGGGTGGGGGGGTGTCTTTTTTTTCGGGGTGGGTGATAAAAAAAAAAGGCAGTTTAGTTTCCCTTTCAAAAGATGTGTTTATCTTTTAAAATAACTGTTGGGATTAAGCATAAATCATTGGAATGTTTTGATCATGTGGGGCTGTTAATAAATGCTTGTTTTTAACTATTAAGAGTGAGGTGACAGTGTTCCATTTAGATCTTTTGGTAATGCTGTTAAAATATTTTTATTTTTCCTCCTCGAAAACAGTTGACTCTTAACATGCACTTAATTTGGGTTAGTGAAAGGCCAGCTTTTTAGTCGCCCTGCTGTAGTACGGTGCAGTCATTATTACAATAACGATTTTGTGTGCCATGCTGCCTGCAGAGCATCTTGTAAATGGGTAGTTGTCAGTCTCTCTTGAACTTGCTGCCAGCCACAGAAGATGAAATGCTAGTGCTGAACAATCCACGTTTGTCTGGGACACATCGAGAACTACCACAGAAGAAGTGACCAAAAGCAGTGTGTAGTAGTGTTTACACTGAGTAGCAGCAGTCTTGAGCTGTTGCAGCTTGGAGCCACCATCTGTAAATTTTCTGTCTCGTTTTTTATTATAATTATTATCTTTAAATTTTATTTCCTGCTCAATCCTTGCAGCTCTAGGGGACTTATAGCATATTAATAAAATACAAGTAAAGCACAAATAAAACCCCATCCCAACCCTCCTCCCCACTGTCACGCCTCTCACACGAGTCTCCCCCCCATTTATACCCCCCCCTCCCCCCCCAAATCTCTTACCTGAGAAAGACAACATACTGTATCTCTATTAATCCATACAATAAAATTTTGCAAATGCCTCCCTGTTCCCTGCCTTTGTTTCCGCTGAAGAGCAACATCAAAGGTGCACACTTTATATTGTCTGTGGCGGTGCCAGAGTAGCACCATGCCACAGGTGCCCACTGCTAGGCAAGCCAGACTGGCTTATAAGGGCTGGAGGCTAGATGGGTCCTCTGGGGCTGTAAGATTAAGGTTCCTGGGCTGGGGCACACTCCTTCCCCTTCCCCCTCAGCTAGAAGCAGAGCTCAGAGGGGACCTAATAATGTTGGCAGCCTCCCCCTTAGGAGGCTTCAGTTCTTGGGTGCCTTTGTTATTTATGAAATGATGCATCCTTAATTTTTTGAAGCTGAGCTAGTAAACAAGTGTGTGTTCCCAGAATTTAATCCAGAGCTTCCCAAGAGTGGTTTGGGATGCCAAATGGAGTAGCACCATCTCCAGATGGGCCCCTGATTCTGATTGCTGTTTCACATGCTGTTTGTCTCTCTTGCTGTCTGGTGGCATGGATTTCTATTTCAATTTCAAAATGGGATTATGCAGGGAAAAAGTTTGCGAGTCACAGCACTGATCTTTCCTTTAACACTCTGTTCCCCAACTTCACATGTACTTGACTTACTATCTTCCCCACTTCTCTTTTTGTAGTGAAGGCTGGTGGAATGCGCATTGTGCAGAAACACCCTCATGCTCCTGAGACTCGAGAGGAGAAAGAGAAGGATGACCAGGACTGGGAAAGTGGCAGCAGGTAACGGCATTCTCTATGAGCTACATAATTGATATGTGTACTGTTGTACTGCAAACATTAACATGGGTTTGTGAACTTCGGATGCTGTTCAGATTAACCGTATTGATTAGCACCATCATGCCATTTACATTGGCTTCTAATCTGGTTCAGTGTTACAATTTCTGATTCAATCATGGCATTTGAAGGAACCTCAGAGTTGATCTAGCCCAACCACCTTTGAAGCAGGACATCTAAAGCCACAGCAACCTCAACAGATGGCCATCTGTCCTATGTTTAAAAACCTCCAGTGACAGCCTCACCTCTCTTCCCTTATCTCTGTTCAAAACTCTGCTGCCAGGATCATCCACCTAGCCTGTCGCTTTGACCATGTGCAGCCTCTCCTCTCTCCACTGGCTCCCTCTTCCTGAACGCATTCTGCACAAGCTCCTTGTATTCACCTACAAAGCCCTTCACAACCTTGCTCCCCCCTACCTCTCTGCCCTGATCTCCCTCCGAACCCTAGCTCGAGCACTCCGCTCCTCCTCTCTCACCCTTCCACTCCTCCCCTGCTCCCCCAACCACCTTCGTCCCTTCTCCCTCGCTGCCCCATACACCTGGAACTCCCTCCCTGCCCTCATCCGCCTGGCTCCCACCCTCCACACTTTCAAGTCCCTCCTCAAAACCCACCTCTTCTGCTCCGTCCTTCCTAACTCCTGCTAACCATTCCCACCCAGGATTATCCCCCACCTGTTATCTGTAAACTCCCAACTTACTGCAACCAAGCCAAGAACGTGTACCTGAGCCTTTGCATCCTCATGAATGTCGCATCCCTTGTCTCTCATTCTGTTCCCCTTCCCTGTCTCCCCTCCCCCTGTCCTTAGATTGTAAGCCCTCGGGCAGGGACTGTGTCTATATTATTGTTTGTAAAGCATCAGGTACATTGCTGGCGCTATATAAATGCTTATAATAATAATAATAATCTTCGTAGGCAAATTGTTCTGTTACGTGTGTAACCAAAATCTAACTTGAACCTGTTATTTCTAGTCTTGCACTGTTCCTTCCTTGTCATCATCTTGGTGGCAGGTGCTCTTTAGATATTTAAAGAGTGCTATCATGTCTTCCCTTAATCTTCTCGAGGCTAAACATACGTAGTTCCTCCAACCTTTCCTTGTAGCACTTGCGTTCCACACCTTTCATTATCTTTGTTGCTCTCTTCTGAACTGGCTTCCATTTGTCAATGTCCCCTTAAAATGAGGTGCCCAAAACTGAACACAGTACTCCAGATGTGGACTCGCCAATACAGAATAGAACAGATTAATTATTACTTCTGCTGACTTGGAAACAATGCTTCTGTTAATGCAGCCTAAAACTGCATTAGTCTTTTTTGCAGCCACATCACATTACAGACTCGTGTTCAATTTAGGATCAACCACAATCCTTAGGTCCTTTTTACATGTGGTGTTGCCAAGCCAGGTATCCCCCAACTTATACTTGTGCATTTGGCTTTTCTTTCCTAAGCACAGAACTAAATCATACGGTGCAGCCACATGAGCCGGGCAGGCCCGATCCCCTGCATGGTGATGGGCAAGCACAGCTGCCATGCTGCGAGGCCAATGTGCAGACCAGGGCAGACGGTCTGCACCCCCTGCAGGGAAGCCGGGCAGGCCACTGTCAGAGGTCCTGCCATGCCCTGGGGTGGGCAGAGGCACCAGCCACACATGCAACCACCCACCCTTCCCCACCTCACCCACTATCTCACCCTGGCCATGACATGGCCACGTGCACCTGGCAACAGTGCCTGCCGCTCAAAGTCCCCTGGTGGGCCTTGCAGTGCGCCAGGGCTGATGGCGCGTTATTGGGCAACTGTACCCCACTTTCATCCCTGACCTTTTTCTGAGGACACAAGGCGCAACAGCCAGCTGCCCACCACACGGGTGAACATCTGGCGACCTCCGGGCACATGATGCACTGCATCGCGGGGCAACAGTGACCGATGTGGGGTAAGGCTGCCCAAATTGTAGTAAATGTCTCGTTTGGCTGCATCCTGTTGCAGTGTGTGGCAAACTTTTTGACTTTCAACTTGTGTAGATTTAAATCATCTTATAGGAAAGTGGAGCTGTTTTTTTTACCCCCATAGAGTAGGCAGAGGAGGAGAAAGGAAGTAGAGAAAAAGGGGGCAGAGACAGAGCTCTTTTTACTGCAAATATTGTAAAATTTACTTAGCCAGTACCTGTGGGGCATGGAGATGCTGACTGCATGAGGGCTCCATGGCTTGAGCTTCCACTAGAAACCAAGAGATGAGGCTCACCCCTGCTCCAGTTAAACTCTCCACCTTGGCACACCAGGCACATAGGAGCACTCCTTTGCTCTGCATGGTACCCTTACACCCTCCCATATGCACATGTGGTTACCTGCCCACCTGTGCCCACCAAGTTCCATGTTAGGACGGTGCCAGTACTAGGCCGTTGGCCTTTATTCACCCCTGGCAGGGGGCGTGAGAGAACAACCAGCAGACCCTCTGTGTCCCCTACACCTTGGTGCTTCCAGGAGGGGACAGGACTTCCAGGAGGGGTCAGATCTTGCCCCAACTTCCCTTGTAAATTGTAAACTCTGCACCTCTGGTGGGGCATGTGTGTAGGTTAGATCAGTTTGAATACAGTTCCACTGCATCCCTGCTCTATCTCGGGCCATACTACCATCGAACCTAGGGGCCTGTGACCCAATCCAATTCCACTGGAATCTGGCTGGTCTGGTGGGGGCAGAGTTTGGTTGGACTGGTGTCTTCTTGAGCCAAGCTCCTGGGGTTGGGCTGGGTTGTGCTCCCTAACTGTAGGAGGCTCTGCTCCTACAAAGTGCCATGAGGTAATAGTACTTTTCCGGGGGCATGGCTATGTTAGAAAGGGGCAAGGGGATGACTTAGCTCCACCTCTCCTCTGTCGTAACTCTGCCCCTTATGGAGTGTTTTGACATCGTGGTGCTCCATGGAGAATGGGGCTGCCCTGTACATTGAGCCTGGGCTCAGAAGTGCCTGGCTGAATCAGACGTATCTTGGGTCCAAATTTCAAACCCAAACAGGGCTCTAATTGAACCACGTTATGCACTTAATGGTTTCCTTCATGCCTAGGTTATTTCTCATCATTGTAGATGGTTGAGAGCATGTAATTAGGTAAGATCAGTTAAAACCAATGCTGAAAATGTCAACAATGTTTAGGTATAGATGCCCACACAGGTTTGAAAGGGAATGCTGAGCCAATGTAAGATCTGTCTATCTGGCCATGTCTTTAGCAGGCAGGGGCTTAGGGACTGGTTAATGAGAATTTTATACAGTTTATATATTTATGGGTTTTTATTCTCATATATTTTATACAATAATTATATATCTCGCATTGTAAATATATCTAAGCCTGCATGTGTGCTTCTATGGCCCTTTTCACACAGACAGTCTAACACTGATAAAATGGGTGTTTACATATTAGTATACAATGCTGCAGGGGTGGTCTATGGGTGCCCTGCACCATGTAATGTAACACCCATTTTATCAATGTTAGCGTGTCTGTGTGAAAAGGGCCTATAAAATGCATGAAGCTGCACTCATTCAGCTCTTCAGCCTGAGATAAATCTTACACCAAACAAACTGCTTTAGCACTGATTGATTCCTTCCTGGGGGATGACATGGCTGGCAGAGTCCAGCAGTTTCTTCTCTTACACTTGGGGGAAGAAAGCAAGTCCTTGAGGATTTTAAGATCAGCTGAGCTTCTGAAGTATTTGTCATTTTGGCGCTGTGCTGTAGAGAAGATGGGGTCCCCTTAAGCTGATGTACCTCTGACAGTCTCCGAGGTATATGTTCTTTGAGTCTGTTGTGGAAAGGAAAAACTGGGCCTGCTAAAGCGAGCCTGCGAGCTACATGCAATGCCCTTTATTTTTGCCCAGCCTCTTCCGATATTTACTGGACTTCTTGCCCAACTGCCACTGAAAATGCAACAAAAATGTGCATATTTAGGGGTGTGTGGGAGGGAGAGGGGGATTCACCATGCACGCCAACAATTTTAAAGCATACATTTAAATTTTAGAACTCAAGCCCCCTACATACGTTGAACATGTGTGAAATAAACACATATAGCCTACCAGTTCTTCTTGTAGCCATGGCTGGCCTTATCCACTCGGTGGTCCAGGGTGGTTGTTTGGGTCCACTATTTTCTCTACTTCTGGGGGCCCTGTAGTGGACCCCATTTCCAATAGAGCAGAGTGTGGGGCCCTCAGACCCTTCCAGCAAGGCCCCAAATACGACTACCTTTAAAGCCCTGCAGAGGGTGCCCTGGAGGTGGCAGAGCCAAGGGGGAGGGGAAACCGCCACTGGGGTCCCTGTTTCTTTGTCCTGGACCCTGCAAATTCCGAGGCTTGCCCTGCTTATAAACAAGTCTAATTTCAACCACATGCCTTTTGGAATATCCCATTACCCTGCTTAACTCTTGGTGTTTTCCTCAAGGTAATGGGGACTTTGTTTCTTCCAAGCTTTTGTGAAGAGATTTTCTTAAGGTGCTTATGATGCTAGGATCACTGAGATTGGTAATGGTTTAAAGGATAGGAAACAGAGTAGGGGACAGGCCCTTTTTACACAGGCAGCTTGGGGGTGGGGTGGGGGGATGTGCTGCTGTGGTGGGTGGAGGTGGGTGTGTGATCTTTCCCACGGACACATACCCATCTACGCCTACGGAGCCTCCATTTTGTCAGATGGCTCCGTGGGTGGGTGATGGGTGTGCATTGGGAGTGCACACGCACCCACCACCCATGCTCTTTGCACAGATGAACACCCCCCCACCGCCATGGCGTGTACACGGACGCCCCCCCCCCCCCCCCCCCCCCCCATCGTACACCTGCCCGCACACCCAGTGGGGGATGGCATCCATGTAAAAAACAGCCTAAATGGTCAGGTCTCACACTGGAGACACGTAAAGAGTGGGGTTCCCCAGGGATCTGTGCCATTGGGGCTGGTGGTGTTATTTAGAGTATTCATTAATGATCTGGAAAAGGGAGTAGAGTGAGGTGATCAGATCTGCGGATGACACAAAGTTATTCCAGGTAGCTAAAACATGAGCGGGCTCGCAGGAGGATCTTGTGAAACTGTGTGACTGGGCATCTAAATGGTATATGAAATTTAATGTGGACAAGTGCAAAGTGATGCACATAGGGAAAAAGAATCCAAACTATATATACACATAATGCTGGGTCCTAATTTAGGAGTTACCACTCGGGGAAAGGACCTTAGAGTTGTTGTCAACAATACATTGAAATCCTCAACTCAGTGGCAACAACGGTCAAAAAAGCAAACGGAATGTTAAGAATTTTTTGGAAGGGGATAGAGAATAAAACTGAAAATAATGCCACTATATGTCTATGGTGTGACCGCACATTGAGTATTGTGTGCAGTTCTGGTCGCCCCATCTCAAAAAATATATAGTAGAAATGGAAACGGTACGGAGAAGAACAACAAAAATGATAAAGGGTATAGAACAACTTCCCTATGAAGAGACGTTAGATAGGTTACAGCTCTTCAGCTTGGAAAAGAGACAACTGAGAGGGGATATGATAGAAGTTTATAAAATCATGAGTGATGTGGAACATGGAACATGGAAATAGGGAATGGTTATTTACCCTCTCAAATAGTACTAGAACTGGGGGGAGCGACACCCCATGAAATTAACAAGTAGCAGATTTTAAACAAAGTGGTTTTTTACTCAATGCAAAATTAAGCTGTGGAATTTGTTGCCAGAAGATGTGATCAAGGCCAGCAGTATAGCTGGGTTTAAAAAAGGATTGGACAAGTTTCTGGAGGATAGGTCCATTAGCAGCTATTAGCTGGGTAGGTTTTGGGGATCGTAACCTCTTCCTGTCCAGAGCGGAGAGTGAACAGCAGGAAACAGGTTGCCCCATTTGACCAGTTGGGTAATACTTCCAAGTGACCAAGATTAGTCACTGTCGGAGACAGGTGCTGGGCTCAATGGACTATTGGTCTCAACCAGTATGACACTTAACGTTCTTATGTTGTTATGAGATTCATTGTATTAACCTCTCTAGCTGTGAACTTGTTTGTTTTTTCTTTCCACTCTATTTCGGCTAAAAACATTACATGAGGAGAAATAGTTTTAATTATAGTGTCTGCCTGAAATAACAATAAGTTTTCATCATCGGTGTACTCTGATTACAAGTTTGATTATTATAGGCTCTATATTTCTGTTGGTGGATTTTTCTGTCGAGAGAGTTTAGATATGGTGAATCATGCACAAAAACTAAACTGCCTAACTGAGTCAGACCAATGGTCCATCTTAGCCCAGTATTGTCACAACCTGACATGGCAGCAGGGGTATTCAAATTCAGGTCCAAATCCGGCTCTTCCAGGGTCTCCGGCAGAGGCCATCCCGGTGTGCTACCTGAGATCCCTCCAAGCCCCCAGCAGAGGCCTCCCCCAGGCGTGCTACCAGGGATCCTGAGGTGGAGATGCTGGGAATTGAACCTGGGACCTTATACATACAAAGCACGCGCTCTTACCACTTGAGCTATGGCCCCCACCCCATTGCTTTAGGGGGCTGGGCTACATGACCTTTGAGGTCCGTTATGGCCCTGTGACTTGAAACTGAACAGCTCTCCTCTCCTGTTCTTCTGGATTAACTATCTCCAAACGGTTGTGGAGTAAAGTGAGTTGGTGTCAGGGTGGAATTTTGAAACAAAGAAAAAATGAATAATTCTCTTCCATGTCCATCCCTGATGTTGTTGATTCTGTTGAGGATGTATGTTTCTCCTTGAGATGTGTACTATGGCATACTGTGTCTTCTATCTCAGAGACACTGGGTTTGGAGTCCCTTCCTTAATATAAGTACTTTGTGTACTTACACATACTTTATATGCTTGTATTATAACTCCCAGTGGCGGCCCTCGCCTGAGGGTGCCTGGGGCAGTGCCCTGCCCCGCTCCCCCCCCCCCCGCTGGCTCCCAGCCCCCCCCCCTGCTCTAACCCACTAGAGCGCTCACTGACTGAGCGCTCTGTCTCTGCTGGCAGCTGAAAATGACATCAGAGCATTGAAATTGACATCAGTCAGTGAGCGCTAGCCTTTGGGTGAGTCAGACTGAGGCTGCCGGGCAGCCTTAGTCTGACTCACTCCCTTCTGGGACTCCAGAGTCTGGAGTCCCAGAAGGGACAAACTTGAACTGAACGCAAGCCGGGCGGCTCAGCATTCAGTCCAAGTGCCGCCGCTGGGAAATCAAATTTCCCGCGCAGCAGCTTTGCATTGAGCCCTATGGGCTCAATGCAAAGCCTTACCTGGGCGTTCGGTGGAGGTGCTCGGCGGTGAGATGGGCTGCAGCGCGCATGCTTGAACTGTTGTGCATGTGCACCACAGCTCATCTCCCCGCCTAGCACCTCCACTGAACCCTGAAGCCTCACCTGCCTGCCTGGTGCCTGCCTGCCGCTGCCTCCAGTCCGTGTCCGACTCCTGAGTTCTGCAACGAAACGGTGAGTAAACGAGACTCGGGGAGCAGAGGCTGGGGGCCTGGGATGGAAGGGGGGGAGGGTGTGCAAGACTGGGGAATGAGGGTGGGTGTGCATCCCCCTCCCCCCCCATTCCCCAGTCTCGCACACCCTTCCTCCCTTCCATCCCAGGCCCCCAGACTGGGGAGACGAGACACTGGGGAAGGGGGGGGGGGGTGAGTAAACGTGCGGGGGACTTACTTTAAGCTTGATGTGCATGTAGACTGTGTTTTCTTCCATCCACTGTTAACCCTGGGAACTCATTGCTACTGGGTTTTGCCAGTGTTTTGGGTTTATAAATTATTTATTTTAAGCTTGATGTGCATGTAGACTGTGTTTTCTTCCATCCACTGTTAACCCTGGGAACTCCTTGCTACTGAGTTATGCCATGCCACTGGCCTACTGCCCCCCTGGCTCCGCCTACTGTCCCCCTTGGCTCCGCCCTTAGGCCCGCCAGCATTACTGCCCCAGTGCCCCTCCAACATCAAAACCCACCAGCTGCCCCTGACAACTCCGTTCTTCTGCATTTCCAGACCTCCTTAAATAAGAGAAACATAGCACCCCAGTCTTGAAAGAGCATTTGTTCCAATCCTTTCATTAAATTAACTACAGAACTACCACCCACTTGATGCAGACAGTCCAGTCATAGGTTATAAGAGGGTTAAGTTAGGCTGTTAGAATAGTGGATTGTATAAAGAAGTAGTTGGTTTTTCATGATGGGCAGGTGTTTCTGGAGGCCTCTTAATCACAGCTGATTTGGTTTGGATAGATCAGATAACAGAAATGGAATAGTCTCATTTATCTTGATTAAATAATGCAAATGATGGAGGAGTTTTGGCCTAGAAATTCCAGGTAACTACAAGGGCACAGGAAGATAAGAAACGTATCTGACAATATGGTGTTTTTGGACAGAAGCCTGGTTGCTGTGAGCTAGAGCCCATCCGTTACCATCTCCTACTCTTCTTCTGCATAACCAATTTACCTTTGGATTCAATGAACAAATCTTTTGGTCAAACACTGTGGTGTCTGTCCGTGAGACATTGTCTCTTTTTACGCAGACTGAGATGGATGACTTCCCCTGGTAGCACCAGGGGAGGGAGGAAAGTGATAGATGGAGCTGTTTCTCTGGTGTAAGCCGAGAGCGGCAAGAGTAGTTTGAGACTGTGGCAGCAGTATATAGAAGGGATAATTACTATGTATAACATTGAGTGTATTTATTTTGCTACTATGTGGGGGTAGTTATGAGTTTATTGATTATTGTTATACTGTATTATTTATTGTATGGGGTTCCTCTGTGTAGGATGTTTACCCTGGATTATTACTGTGAGCCGCCTCGAGCTAATATGGATTAGGAGAGTGCGGGATATAAATAAACCGTGAAATGAAAATGAAATTAAATAAGGCAGAAATACTCAACAGCATTTATAGGTATCTTTGCAGGTTCAGGGAGCAGTATAGCATTGCCCTTCATTGATACAGTATGATTTATGTTTTTACCAGCTAATTGGTGACCAGCCTCTGTGGGCTTCCTCACATGCTTTAGTAATGGGTTCAATACCCCGAGTTTAGCGATAGCATTGGACTTAATAAATGTTTGGTTAGCTACCACTCCTTGTCATGCTCTATTTGCCTGTATGAGCTATTTATAAATATTAGCTTATGCCTGAGTGGGAATTGCTATGAACTACTTCCTCAGTTAAGTACAGGGTAGTTGATGGTAACTACTACTTGAGGGTAAACTGCCCCTTTATAACTTGGTGTATGTGAGCACTTATAAGGGGTAACAATTCTGCAGAGAGAGTGTGTGTATCACACAAGTCTGAGTGTTTGCATGTTCATTGTTTAGTGACACCATGGGGTACTGTACCCCTCACCGTAATGTGTGAGCAGTCTGGTTTACATTCTGGGTGTGTTTGTATTATTTTCTTTGACATTCTCTCATCTGTCATTCATGGCTATGGAATTCGTTTTCATACACCAAGGACAAGGAACCTCTTGTCCACGGTCTCTGGAGGCTTTCCCCCACCCACCATGTGCTGCAGTTCACCATCCACGCACCATGGGCAACTGGTAACCCACCAGTAACACCCCCTACATAGGTGGCCATACACCCCATCTCCCGCAAGCCTTGGGGCTGTGGATCCAGCTGCCAGGAGGGCCAAACTCTCTCACCCCCGTCCTATAGCATGCAAGAAGTTTTGTAAAACCTTTTTTCTTATGTTTCTACTCTTGTTTAACTAAGCATTTGTAAATGATCTTCTTGTTCTTCAGATGATGCAGTCTTTGCCTTTATTGCCCTTTTGGAGTTAAAGCAGTTGAACAAATATTTTGGAACTCTGTCGAGTGACATTGGCAGCTGATGATAACAAAGTAAAGAAAAAGCTATACTACAGGAAAGGCACCTTGGCATATTTATGCTGAGATCTGAATGATCTGGTATGCTGGGGAACTTACTGTTTCTTCTGCCTGAGAATTTAGCGGCTGTTCTGGAAGTTGCCAATAATATAGTGTTTTATCTGCCACTCTTTGCAGAACTCCTGCCGTCGGATGTTCTCTACAATAGAGAATATAAAGGTAGGCAGTGGGAACTGCTGAGATTATGGCATTTTAAAAGCAAGGGTTTGTTTTCATGTGGGCCAGGTATTTCAGATGCAGTTGTTCCTACATCTGCCACTTGCACAGAACTGTACTAATGAAGCTGGACCGCGCAACCAGCAAGTCTCTCCTAAATTCCTGCTACTTCCAGGCCTAGTTCCTCACCCATGCAGACTGTGTGTTTATGCTTCTGCTTATGTTGTCTCATTTCTCAGCATTCCCTCCTTTATGTGCTCCTCCGTCCTCCCCTTGTTGCCCATTTTAGGTTGTAAGCTCCTCAGGGCAGGAACCTGTCTCTAATCACAGTCGTTCAGCACCAGGCACATTTCTTGGTACTATATAAATAATAAACAATAATAAAAATAAAAGTTGTACCACATTCTAAGTGCTTCCCCTACCTTGCATGCACAGCTCTCTGATCTCTGAGTAACTTGTAGGAAATTCCTAAAGGATTCTGGCAATCGGAGCATGTTGTGGCAGAGTTCAAACCACCCACGATTCTTGGGAAATTTATCTATAAATCACTAGGCACAAGCAGCATTCCTCAGACCTCTTAAAACCGAGACGAATGCTAAAGCTCTTAACAAAGGTTTCTGTTGGAGTTGTTCAAAAATAGTTGTGACTGCAGTAAAGCCATAAAGTTTATTCTGGCAGTTCCCCTGGGAGCCAGAATCCCAGAGCTGTTGCCGCAGTGGCTGTGCACCCTGGAGCCCAGGTTCTGTTCCACATTTGATGATGATGTAGGCTCTGTGTTGATTTCCTTATATTGCTTTTACTTGCCCTTGAGTTAGATATTCAAGCAGATGAGATCCTGTCACCACTGAATTGTTTGTCATGATCATTAGGGGAAGATTGCGAGGTAACAATTTCAGTTTGCAGCTGCAGTGCTAATGCTGAAGCAGAGTACTTACTTTGATTTAATTATATTGAAGTAGTTACTTTGTTTCCTTGGAATGTGGCCTTAGTTTTCCCAATTGCATTTCTTTATAGCTTCCTTCTCCAACAGCTTGATGTCTTCCAGTTGTCTGCAAAAGTGGTGTCACTCGGCCAGAGTTCAGCAATCCAGATTTAGCCCATGTTCGCATGTAGAAAACTAAACCAGTTTATCAAAGTCGAAGCAGTTATTCAGGTTTTAACAACACTCACTTTGGTGTCATTCCCACTACACTCCTAAACTGATTTGAATACTGCCACAATCTGTCCCAAGTTACCACAGGTAAGTTGGGCCAAGGCCATATAGGGCTTTATAGGTCAAAACCAACACCTTGACTATTGGCAGCCAGTGCAGAGCCCGGAGCACCGGTGCAATGTGCTCACGGCAGCCCGACCCCACAAAGAGACAGGCTGCTGCAGTCTGCACTAGCTGTAGTCTCCGAACCATCACGATGGGTAGCCCCACGTACAGCGTGTTGCAATAGTCCAATCTCGAGGTAATGAAAGCATGGATGATAGTAGCCAGGTCACTATCTGAAACATACCGTTGAAGCCGTCGCACCAGATGTAATTGGCGGAACGCACTCCTCGCTGCAGCCTCCACCTGGAGATCCAGGCGCAGCTGCAGATCGAGGAGCACGCCCAGACTGCAAACCTGGAAAGCCAGAGGAGAACGAATCCCGTCAGTGATGGAAGCCAGCACATCCACTGCCTTACGTACTACCATCACCTCCATCTTATTCAACTTCATTCGGCTCGCCCTCATCCAGTCCCCTACAGCCGTCAGACATTGGGTAAGCACCGAGACTGCCAGACCTAGGTCGGATGAAAAAGAGAGGTAGAGCTGGGTATCATCAGCATATTGATCACAACGCACCCCATACCGTCTCACGACCTCACCAAGTGGCTGCATATCCACGTTGAACAGGAGAGGGGACAGAATGGAGCCTTACAGGCCTCCACACGTGAGAGCTTGAGGGGACGAAAAACAGTCCCCGAGCACCACATGCTGAATTCTACTGGCCAGGAAGGAGCGGAACCATTCAAGAACGATCCCACCCACCCCAGCTCGGTCCCGCAGGCAAGTCACCAACATCTCATGGTCAACGGGAGCAAAAGCTGCCAGCAGATCTTACAGGATTAGCAGGGTCAAACGGCCCTGATCCAGTTCATGGCAAGGGTCGTTAACCAAGGCCACAAGTGCAGTGTCTGTGCCATAGCCCAGATAAAAGCAGGACTGCGCGGGGTTCAGATAACTGGTGTGGTCCAGATGCCCCTGCAACTGCTGCACCACTACCTGCTCAATAACCTTCCCTAAAAAGGGAAGGTCTGAGACCGACTGATAACTGGTGAGGGAATCAATGTCAAGTAATGTGGCCCAAGGTCACTCAGTGAGTTTCTGGCTAAGGCAAGACTAGAACTGGGGGGCCCCTTACCTCCCGGTTCAAGTACTGCTCACGTAGCCATTACAAACTATTGGAGGGGTCTTTCCCATCTCTGTAGATAGAACATTTCCATACTCACCCCCGCCCCCTTCGAGCAATCAACATTTTTTGTTCTGCTGACTGAGCAAAACAGTGCTTCTTGCTTTCTGATGCAGGCTTTCATACCCTGCACCCTCATTTTAATGTGTTCTGTCAGAGCATGATTTCAGCTATAGCATGGGTGCAGTCGTACCTCCCAACATTTTAAATCAGTGTTGTACTGCCATGGCAGAAAGCAGCATTAAATGTGAGCAGACCTTGAAAGCAGAGTATGAGCAGTAGTAGTGGATGCAGCAGCAAGCGGATACCTTGGGCGTTGCTTTAATTGTCCACTCCCCTTTAGTGCTAGTCCGTACTCCCACTCAGCAGCAGTCGGGAGAGGGACAGATTACCTTGGTTAAAACCGGGTTTTGCTTATAATGAGATATTGGTCTTAGCTCCCAAGTTCTGTGTTAGAATGAGGTTGCAGTATAACTAAGCTTTGTCTGCCAAAGGATTGATCTTTAATACATACACAGAGAGATTTCCTTTATTTCTATACTATGACTGAGTTGTTGTTCCTATGTTGCTGTACTCATTGTTACATATCGCAAGAAATTAAATATCAAGCATGTATGACTAACACATTGCATATTCGAATGTACGGGGATTTACTTTTTAGACAATAGAAATTTCTGGTAGTCATAAACACTATATATAAAATCAACCCTCTGTAGTGGATCTCATCTGCTTATTCCCAGGCTCTTGAAATTTTTGTGTGTGGTTCTTCCCCTTCCCCCCATTCCCCCCCCCCCCCCCCCCCCCCCCCCCTTAATCAGGTTGTCCAGCAAGTGTAATTTCTGTCCAATTGAGAATCCCATTGCCTTGGGACTAGAAATGGCAGGAATGTCAAATTAAACTTCACAAGTGCAAGATGATTAAGAGATAGGTAGGTAAGAGGTACTGGAGTATAATCTCCCACATCCAGACAGCTTGGATGGCAAGCTGTTAGTTTACAGAGGTTCAGCACTGAAGAACAGTTGGACACTGATCAGCGCTTCTCTGTTCAGTGCTTGCTTTATATCTGCTTAGAGCAGAGGCTTGCAGACTATGGCTCATGACCTCAAATGGTGTGTCTCCATCTGCAGATGGGGTCACAGTCTGTATTGATATGCTTTACATGTTTTTTGTGCTGTCAGGGTTCACGGATTATATTGAAGTCTCAAAATGGGGTCATGCAGACAGAAAGCTTGGGAACTGCAGTTTAAAGCAGGTCTGAAATAGAGAATGGTCCAGATGTGGGATTTCTGGTTAATACAGGTTATGCTGTATTGAGTCAGTGGAATTAGTGAAAATTACTTCACTCACAAGATATAGTGCAGTTACTATCAAGTGCAGTGTATTATTTTAATAACTGGTAGATCTTCTAGTTAGGGTCTTAGACTTATACTTTTGCATATCTAATTGTTGATCATATTTTTTTTAATTTAAGGACTAACCACCTCAAATGTGGTCGCAGATACTGAGTGATGCTTTCTCTAATTCTGCACTCTTGTGCCATTTTATTTTTTTGTTTATGTATGGCTACGGTTTTGATCGGCAGTCTTATCTGTTGCTTTGCCCTACTGCAGCATACTCCTGAAGATGAGACACTTTAATTAAAACTTTGATTACGAATTCCAGGAAGTACAATCTATAACTTTGCTGAATGTTTTGTTGTCACAAAATACACAATGTGGGTGGGAATATTCTAAGATGCTTGGATAAAAAAGTCTGTAATCATAGCATTGGACACTTGACTGCAACATGGGATTTCATGCTAACTCCTCTGTCAACATCTTGAATTTTAATGCAGTAAATACTCTTGAAGGACAAACTGGCAGCAATTTGAAGTGATAGCAGCAGCCTGTTCAATTATGCATAAGAGTTTCATTAGCTGCTGCTCTAGGATACCAAGAAATGCAAGCATGAATTAGGCTTGGATGCTCAGCGTTCTTAGCAATAACCCCAGGAACCTATTAGGTGCTCTCTATCCTGCGACAAATACAGAGAAGATTATTTTGACTAAATACTCCTGATTTTGCTTCCTTCTCCTTAGTTAGGGCTTAGGTATCAAGGGAGCAATCTTCACTGCTATGTGTATAAAGGCAGCTTTGATGGAAAAGTCCTGGCTAGCAGTACTTCAGAGAAGTATGTACTTTAAATATCAACTGACTTGAGAGCATGTTTGTCTTGGGATGGCAAATCTTGGAGCTCTCTCAGCACATAGAAAACCTAAATTATACAACATTGATGTTTAGTTTAGTTTTAAAAATCTGGATTCTCTTGATCATTTATAGCAAGTTTACTCCAGAGGATAGTTGAACGTGTGTCAGGTGCTAAATCGAAAGCACAACGGCACAGCAGCAAGATCTTTGTCAAAGGCGTCTGGTTCTGGACTTGTTCAATTCACATGCAAAAGAGAAACTGCTCAAGGTCCTTTGTCATCCTTCAGCCTCTTGCCAGTGATACTTGCTGAGTCTTGATATTTTGAAGGGCTGCTGTTCTTTGGGTCAGAGAAGTGTGGAAGCCAGGTGTGATTTCCCACCCCACCCCCTCAATTCAAGCTTCCCATATTTACTCTGGGTAACTTCAGTCAACCACACTGAATCACACACTAACCCCCAGCATGGCCAAAGAGCCCTGAACGTCTGTTCAGCAGCATCCAGATGTTCACCCCAGTCAATCACTGGTAGGGTCCAAAGCCTGCCACGGTTCTGGAGCTCGGGACGAGACCAGGTCCAGAACCGTGGTCAACGCAATTCCCACTGGGAAATGGCCAAAAGTAATGTTTGAACAGCAACCGCCAGGTAGGATCACACACAACGATCCCCAGCCGTGGCGAATGCACGCAGTGTCGCTGCCAGGCAACGACCAACAAACTGAACAAGAAGGGATATTTAAAGGGCACACAGCAGCAGGGGAAAGAGGCAGTGAAACAATGGAGTACAGGAAGAGAGACAAGACTGCAATGGAACATGAGGAAGAGCAGCAGCAGGACCCACAGGGGACAGAGGCCCACCGCAAATGGGTAAGGATACCACAATGGGTTGGGTGGGGCGGGGGGGTGCAAGGGCAGCGGACGGCCATGGAGGGAGGGCAGGAGGTGGGGTCCGGATTGGATAATGCACAACCCCCAACCCCCCCATGTCCACCCTACTGACCAGTAAAAGAACCCGAGGCCTGGAACCCTCACAGGACATAAGCGCGGAGGAGGAGGAGGTGGCACCGGAGCCGGAGGGGCCAGCAGGGAAACAGAGGTACCAGAGAGGGGGACAGTGGGGATTCAAGGAGACACAGGACTTCATAAAGATCTGGGGGTCCCTTGAAAACCAGATCGAGCTCATGGTCAACAAGCGCAACGAGCACGTGTTCGACCAGATAGTCCGGGAGATGGAAGAGGCAAGATACCACGGGTCTGCAGCACAATGCAGGTCCAAGGCCAAGGAGCTAAAGAGGGGCTACAAGAATATTAAGGACAGCCGCTCTGAGCTGTTTTCAGGAGGGGCGGGATATAAATTTGATAAAATAAACAAACAACCAGAGGTCCTGTCACGCAGCTAGGACCGCGGCCTAGTATGATGCCCGTGACCGGATCCTGCACATGAAGGGCTCCATCGTGGCCCCCAGGCTGGTAGGGAGCGCCGTGGCGCTGGGCCAGACAAGGGAGGAGGTACCACTACCCATGGCAGCACCCACACACGCCACAGACCCCCCCCACCCCAAGAAGAAAAGCCTAAGACCTCGGGGAGCAGCAGGCCCCCGTCACGGACAGGCACAGGGAGCCCACAACCCATGCCTCCGATGACAACAGAGGGGGGAGGTACACTGGGAGCAGTGGAACACATGGAGGAAGGGAAGGGGCCCACTGGTTGCTGGGAGGGGTGGGCGGGTGGGACACGGGGGATGGGACACACGCACCTCGATGTAACAGCACTAAACCCGTTCCCACTCAGGAGCAGTACCACAGCCACAGGAGGCCGAGGCTGACGGGGAGCAGCAAGGTGAGTGGGCGGGGGCGGGGGGAAGCAGACCAACAGGTCGACAGAGGGCACTAAACACAAGGGGGAGTGGAGGGACATGCACACATGGCCCCCGGGGACCTTGGGAATGGAAAGCACAGCTGCCGGAAGGGGCGCCGAGGGTGCCCACGAGGGAACAAGGGTGGGGTTACAGGGCACAACTACATGGAGGGAGGGGAGGGGACCTGACCACCTAAGGNACCCAACCACCCAAGGGAAGGGGGGACGGACGGGCAGGGATCCCAGCCCCCCCCCCGCGCCAATCAGGGGAGGTACACGTGCAGCTAATGGGTGCCCAACCGAGCATACCTAACCTCTATCCCACAGACCCACGACCTGCACAGCCAGGCCGGGCGTGCCCACGAGGGAACAAGGGTGGGGTTACAGGGCACAACTACATGGAGGGAGGGGAGGGGACCTGACCACCTAAGGGAAGGGGGGACGGACGGGCAGGGATCCCAGGCCCCTGCCCCCAGCACCGATCTGAGGAGGTACACGTGCAGCTAACAGGTGCCCAACCAAGCATACCTAACCTGTATCCCACAGCCTGCACAGCCAGGCTGGGCACGAGAGGGACCCGGCCCAGCGGATGCACGAACAAAGGTCACGCATACGCCGCCGGTGGGAGGACCTCGCAGAGGAGATCCTGCATACGAGCACGGAGCAGGGGGGAGGCGATGATAGCATCCATAGACAGGATGAAGGCAGCAACCAACAGCCGTGCAGCAGGTGGAGGAACGGGACAGGCACCTGGGGGCCGAGATGCGGAAGGAGAGGAGGCTGGAGAGACAAGACTACTCCAGGCAAATGGAGGCATTCGAATGGATGATAGCTACCATCGACCGCCTGGGCACCGAGCACTTCAGGAAAATGGATCGGTTGCTCGAGATCGGCACCTCACTGCTCCTCCACGCAAAAACCGCAAGTGCATACATATTAGCAGCTGCACCCCCGGGCACCATACCGGCTGCAACCCTGCACCCACCACCCATCCCATCGCCAGCGCCCATCCCACAGCACCTGCTGCAGCCCTGACCACAGGGCCCACGCATTTGACTGCCCGTCCCAGAGGGGATGTGACGGCAGCAGCTGCCCAGGCAGGTGCAGCAGCAGCCATCGCCGGGCCCGGTCCAGCCCCCAACACTAGCCACAGAGGACAGCCAGTTCCCGGGCCACAGCCAGGAACCGCTGGAGGGGGATGTCAGCGCAGGCAAGGGCGGCTCACAGGCCACAGAGGTGCCTGCCAGGTGATGGAGAGGTCGGCCCAGGAAGCAGGACGGGTTGGTGGGAAGGCAAAGGGGAGGTGGAGGTAGGGCACGGAGGGCACTGTAAATAAAATAAACACACCGCTATACACTATAAGCATCATGTCGGTCGTTCTTAGCTAATCAGTGCGGGGACCCTGCATGTAGCAGGACAGGCTATGGACCTGTTGGGCATGGCTATCCCAGGGGTACCGCACCATGGACCCTGGGGCAATGGGGCACACACCTCGTGGGACCCAGAGAGGAGGGAACACCCACGGGACATGGTAAGGGGCTACAGCTCGTTGGCACCGGGGACAACTGGGGATCCACAGACCACATTCTTCTGCAGCACCCCGGTAGCCTCAGGGCAGGGGCACCCATGATATGTGCCTAGTAAGTGCTGCCCTGATTCGCTTAGCATAACGTTACTCCCTGGGGTTTGCCTTATTCACATAGAGCAGGACTGGCCCAGCTGGTCGCTGTGGCATGGGATACCCCAGAACTACCCCATTGGTCTCGCAGATACTGTGCAACACGCAGCAGGCACCAATGACGAGCGCTGAGGTCTCCACCGAGTGGCCCAGGCGCCTGACAAGGCACCTCCATCTCTGCTTGAGGGCACCGACGGCCCTCTCAACCATGGTCCTCGATGTGCACAATAGGGACTCCATTTGGTTCCTGGCCACTAGATGGGCCTTCATGAGCCATCGGAGGAGTGGATAGGCTGGGTCCCCAATTATGCAGGGAGGCATCAACACCCCCTCGATCCGGGTCGTCCGCATGTTGGCATGGTCTCCCCTGTACATCCGTACAAAGAGGGGGTGGGGATTGCGAGGATCCGGGCATCATGGCTGTGGCCGGAGTGGCGGTTGAAGATATCAGTGAACCAGCCCCGGTGATCGACAGTGGCCTGCAGCTGCAGTGAATGGTATCTGTGCCTGTTGATGTACTCGGCTGCATCATCGTGGGGGGGACGGAGGATCCCGACATGGGTGCTATCAGTAGCGCCCAGGCAGTTCGGGAACCCGGAAGCCTTGAAGCTGGCCATCACAGCCTCCTGATCCACGAGCTGGATCACACAGTTGAGGAGGACAGCCTCACAGAAGTCGCGGATGATGCAGGTGACGGTGGTCAGGCCTGCGCTGAAGTGTTGCACGGTGGAACGGCAGGAATCTGGGGTGGCCAGGGCCCAGACTGCTATGCCTACCCACTGCAGGACAGGTATAGGGTGTATGCTGTCACTCCAGCCAGGGCTGCAGGAGCTCTGCTAGTCGCTGGAGGGTACGCCGATCCATCCTGAAGTGGACCCTCCAAGTAGCATCGTCCCATCATGTCAAGGCCCCCTCCCACCATTGCTGGGCTCTGTGCACGGCCCAGAGGCACCTTTGGGTGGGCATTGTGAGCATGATTGCACTGAGAAGGGCTCCCCTCCTCCAATAGTGGTGAACAGCTGCTTGCCTGAGGGCAGCTGGACTAATGTGTGCAATCAGCATGGTCCTGTGGTAAACCCTGGACAGTCTACGTGCCGTGTGCATGGCCTGGATGTGGCGGCGCCTGTGGTGGGCGAACAGGCTGGTTGCAGCGAACCGGGCCAGGCAGTCCTGGACACCTGCGTACGGTTGGAGCAGCTCTGTGGTGACCCGCTGGAGCTCGGTGTGCTGCCGGTACCACTCAGCAATGACCTCCAGTAAGAGCCAACGGGCACCCTGCTGGTTGGCATCCATGGCTGGTACCAGCGAGCAGCTGTGCAGGTAAGTCTCTCCCTTCTCTCTCCCTCTGTTCCCCTTCCTATGTCTCTCCCCCAGCTCCTGCGTCTCAGATTGTAAGCCCTAGGGGCAGGGACCGTGTCTATTTTATTACTTTGTAAAGTGCCAGGTACACTGCTGGCGCTATATAAATGTTTGTTAATAATAATAATAAGTGCCCCTAGAACACCGGGCATGGTTAGGCACATTGTTCAGTTGTGCTGCGGGTTCCGGCACACTATGAGGGGCCTGTGACTGGAACACGCCCACACGCCAGCGGCTGTCCATTGTGGCCTGCACCGTGGTAGTGGGCTAAACATTAACGGGTGGTCTGGGTGGCACGGATCCGCTCACCCATACCGGGGGGCTACACCTGTATGTCCTGGGCCCCCTAGTACCAGTCGCTGACAGGTATTGTGGTGGTGGTGGTGGGGGCTGTGGTTTGGGCATGTAGGCGGCTAAATGAGGGCGTTGTGTGGGTGATTGTACGTTGTCTGCTCATCACAGCTGCGTGTAGCCTGCTGGTGCAGAATGCGGCGGCCCGTCTCCTTATAGGGACGAGGTGACGGGAGCATATTACACCTGTGCTCCGTGCTCTGCACTGGCTGCCTAGAGCGTATCGAGCCAGGTTCAAGGTGCTGGTGTTGGCCTATAAAGCCCTATACGGTCTGGGCCCCTCATACCTTGGGGACTGCCTCACCTTCCGTGCTCCAGGGCGGCCCCTACGGTCTGCCAGGGGCACCTTCCTGGAGGTCCCCCATGTTAAACGAGGGGCCCCGATGGAGAGCGCGTTCTCGGTGGCCGGGCCGCGGCTTTAGAACTCCCTCCCAGAGGAAGCTTGCCTGGCCTCGGGTCTGATGGCTTTTCGCCGAGCCTGTAAGACCTGACTGTTCGCCCAAGCCTTCGGAGGGGAGGGAGGGGGGGAATTTTTGGGGTGGGGGTGGGTAGTTTTAATTGTTTATAATTGATGATGTTTTATGTGTATTAATAGTTTTATTTGTTGTGAGCCGCCCCGGGATGCCGTAGGCATGAGGGGTCGGCCAATAAACATAAATAAATGCAGCTGTGCTATGTCCACTCCCCACGCATCGCTTTCTAGCTGTCCCATTGTGCTGCCTGTACCCTTATCGCGTGTCTTTGAAGCTCCCCTGGTTGCCTCCTCTGCCTACTTTGGTTTGTGGGGCCCCTTTCCTTGCTTATCAGACCCTCTGTCAGCTGCACCATGGCCGATACTGCTGCATCGGCACTTGCACTCTGCAGTTCCGCAGCCGGTCAGCATTGCTAGACCTATGGTGAGACCATGGCTCTAGCTGACCTGTGGCACTCCTAGCCCGTTCAAATGTTCCTGAGCTCCCCAGCTACCCTTCTGGATGCTTATAGGTGTCTGAGCTCAGGCCTTCGCTGCTTTGGATATGTGGCTAGCACTTGTGAGTGCCGGCTCCATGCAGATGGATTGGGCCTCTGTACCTTTCCGGATGGGCGCATTCTGGAGTTGAGGGGGTCGCAGGTGTCATGGTCTGCTGCTGAGACGGTGCCAGCTCTCTGTATGTGCCTTGTCCGGCTTCCAGACCTGTCTGGCAGAGGGCGGCCCTGCCCTGCTGTGTCCTACTTCTGCTGCATCCTCGGGGCCCATGGCTACCAGTGCTCACGTGGGGCATCTTATTACCGCCTGTTGGAGCTCGGACAACTGTCGTGGCCCCCTCCGGCAGACTATGCTTTGCCCGATCCCACAGGACCTGAGTTGCTGGTGCTGTCTGAGGTGTGGTCCCGTGCCGATGCTCAGGTTGGACTCACCGGTCCCAATCCTTTTTGAGGCCTATCATCTTGTTGCCCACCACATGGCACGAATGGACTTATCACCGGGGCATGTTGCAGTAGCCGCACTATGTTCATCCGTTGGGCCACCCCATCCCGCCCCCCTTCATGACCCCGTGTAGCTGGCTGTAGGTCCCCCCCCAGGGTCATCTGTGCCTCGACTGTCATCTCCACCATGCACTCCCTGCGCCTCCCTGGCGGTTCCAGTTTGTGACCAGCTACATTGTTCCCATTCTGGACCCGCTGCTGTCCCGGCTCCATCTGTTTCCTCCATTCCACTCGGCTGTGCGAGTTTGCCTGCGCTCCGGGGCCGTCTGTGTGGCACCGCTTTACCATCTGTAACCATGGGGTTCGTTTCTATGACTCGTCCCCTGTTCTGCTGTTGGGTGCTATCCGACAACTGTACTGGGGATCCTCGTAGACCTTAGCAGCCCTTGCTCCGCTGGCTCCCCGCCTGTGTCTGTGACCAACCCCCGCTCCCGTGATGCCTCCGTGTCTTTCTGTGTTTGAGGTTCCCCTGCCTGTGACAACTGGCTTCCCCTTGTTGTGGGGGGGGCAGGGGGTTGCTGCATCAGCTGTCTGCGGCTCGGCGGTGACCGAGCATGTTCATCTGGGACAGGGTGTCTTGCTGTTGGGACCTGCCTTGGCCCTCTCCAGTGACTTCATCGGATTGGTGGCTCTTCCCCTGTGATCCTGCTCTGTCAGTGTGGGAAACCCTGTCAGTTGGGTGCCTCGTGCTGCCCATGCTGTCCCTGGAGTTGTGGGTGCCTACCCCCGTGTCCCGCTCTGTTCCGTCTCTTTCCCCCTCCAGTATCCTTGCATGTTGTTGACCTCTGCGCCCCCCCCCCTTTCTTTGGCACTCTCCGTTGAGCCTCCTGAAGAGGTGTCTGTCTTCCCCCTGCCCCCCCCCGTGTGAGCAGCTGCTCCTAGGCGTGTGGGGTACCCTGTCCCCATGTCCTTTCCTGGGTGTTTGTCTGTTCCTGTCCCATTGTTGTGGTGCCCCTGTGAGCCTCCCCCTGGGTTACTGTCCCTTTCTGCTGTGCGTGTGGGCGTGTGTGGTTTGTGTTCTGCTCTGTCTGTTGCTTCCTTCTCCCTGTTGGGTGTGTGTGTGTGGCTCTGCCGTTCCCCCTCCCTCCTCCCCCTCCCTTCCCATTTCTCTTGCGTGGGTGGTGCCTTGTGGCGCTTTTGGCTTCCTTTGCCCTCGGTCAGCCATGTCTGGGTCCTGCGCTGCCCTGGTGGCTTCTGGGGGTTCTTTCCACACTCCGGGATTGGTGCAACGTCTGTAGCGCTGTCCTGGATTGTGACCTGGCTGTCTGTTTCCTTGCCGTGGTACCGCTCCTGTCATGTCTGTTTGGGGCCTGCCGGAACCACGGGTGGGGGTTAGGCGGCTTACCATGGTCGGGGATTCACTGTGGCGACCTGGGAACGCGTAATGTCTGAAATTACCCTCTGACGCTGAAGTCATTCTCTCTCTTGTCTTTTCCCCTTCCCTGACTTTGACAACTAGTTGGCAGTAAACAGTAGCAGTTTACTTTTGTCCCAGTAATTGACAGGTATCACTACGTCTTATTTAGCTTCTCTCCTTTCCAGTATTTTTCAGTTTTCTGGAAGTTTATTTTGACTCTGCTGCAGAGATTGCACAGCGGAACCATTGTGGTGAGTGTAGGGAGTGTCTTTATATGGCAAATATATTTATACCTCATGGGTGTGGGATAAATTCAATAGCTAAATCAAACTGGAGTCCTTCTCTCTGCTTGTATTGATATTCTCTGTATTGCTGTGCAGAGTGCTACAGCATCATTAACAGCCCTAAAGACTGTGAGACTTCTATAAATATTAAAACATGATCTTGTTTTCTGGGTCTTTAGCCTTTAGCATGGTGGCTCCCAGTCATTTTCTTGCATGACCCCATTTTGAGACTTAAAAAAAATCCTGTGATCCCAGACAGCAACAAAGAATATAAAGTATATCCAAAACCATTCTGTTAATTCCATCCGTGGATGGTGAGATCTTACTCGGAGTGGAGTCCCGACCGACAGTTTGGGAACCTGTGTTTGGCAGGAATTTGTCCACCCTGAAGTGTGTGAGGATTTTGGGATCAGCCATCAATCTCAAATGGGCAGCCAGGAATGTAAGTCCTCCCTGTTTGCTCCCTGGCGAGGGATTCCCCCTTACTACTCCTGGAGTGGGAAGCTGCCATTCTGTTCCTCTTGATCCATCCTATTTCTGCCCATAGATCGTCTTCTTCAGCCCACAGACTTGCATTCCTCCCTCTTTCCCCCATGCCATTCTGTCCCTAATCAGTGTCATGCTTTCACTTATCCTGACCTTCCCTCTCCTTTGCAAGGTCCTACCTGTCAGATTCTCTCTTCCTCCCCCTAGAGTGTATTTTGCACCTCACATCCCTTTGTACCATGGTTTAGGTCCCCCCTTAAACTCATCCGAGAGCTATGCACCCCTCCCAGTGCCTACTTGTTCTTCCTTAGGCTTTCTTCTGTTCCTTCCATTCCCTGTTCTACCAGTAGCTTCCTGTTTAGCTCACTAGCTATAGAGCGCAGGGAACAGCCATTTTCCATAAGGACAGCTTGAATTCAGTCTCACTGAAAACGGTGGGAGGTGGCAGCCATCTTTAGTAGGGGCAGACTCAATTCATCTTGTAAAGCTCATAGTGAGCATGATGGCCATTGGTGATATGTGTTGCTTGGCTTCAGCCTCATTGAAAATAATGGTAGGTGACCACTGTTTTGATTACTGGATTCTGAATTTGTAAAACACCCCTTAATGTGAGATTGGGAGATTTTAAAATTCATGGTAAAAATCTTAATTTGTCAAAACTGGTATTTTTATATTGGGCAGTTCATAAAGTATGTGACACCTTTTTGTTGTTGCCATTTTTAACTGCCTCTCCCTCCTTATGACAATGTTGCTCTACCACAGACACTCCTCCAAAAATGTTATCTAAATCATGCTCCCCATACACACAGTTTTAATACCTGTAAAGTAGAACCCCATTTATTATACGTAAGAAATATCTTTTAGCTTTCAAAAATAGAAATGTAATTGAAAGGTGAGCAACAAGAAATGCTCTGATATTTTCCAAAACTCTCAACAGTGTGTCATCTTTTTTTCATTTTTCACGGTCCTCTCTGGTCTGTATCTGGAGCATTAAGGCTCTTTTACATCCCCCAAACTTCAGGAAGTCTTCTAGAGAATAGGGAATTGGGCTAGAGTGACAGTCCATGCAGCCTTTTGGGCGGTTGTGTCTTTACTCTGAATCCCTTTATACTTGGTGCAACCTTAAAACTGGTGTGTGCTAGTGATTGGTACAGCATGCAAGAGAGTAGGGTGAGCCTAAGAGCAAGACAGAGGCAACAACAGACACAGGAAACAATCAGAATATGAAGGGATGAGGGGGGCTGGGGTGGGAGAGATGGAACAGAATAGGCAAGAAGAAGGTAAATGGAAGGAGATAGAGAGAGAGAGAATGAGACACGAAAGCAAGTAATTGTACCTGTGTCCTAAATACCCACATACTAAATAATTGTACCAGAGATGCAAATGTATGTTGTGATGTCACACTGACCAGTACTCCCTTCTCACCGTGTCACAAATTGTCAAAAAATTGCTGGCCCCTTTCCCCCTGCCCCTTGCGTGACAGGGTGTTTTTCGACGTGACGGCTCCCACTGCTGCTATGGTTTTACCCAGGCGGTGGAGGAAGCTGTCACTCCAGCTGGGAGCCGCCCCCAGCTGCTGTGTCAGGAGAGGCGGGGTTTTAAGATTTTTATAAATAACGGCAGCTGGGCCAGGGAGAGGGTGAGGAGATGCACGGACGTATGTCTTCCCGGCCTCACTCCAGTACTGTACGCAGCGTGCCCCCCTGCCTGGCTTACAGACAGTGACTGCTGCTATGGCATCCAGCCCCCCCACTCCAGACAGGGTCCATGTAAAGTGGGCTTTCAGACATGAAAACCGGTCTGAAGGTTATTGAACGGGCAGTGGCACGGCAGCTCCAAGAACATCTGGACCGCACCGTTTTCATTGATCCCTCTCAGTCTGGGTTTTGGCCTGGGTATGGTATGGAGACTGCATTGGTGGCCTTGGTTGACGATCTCTGTCTGGCATTGGACCAGGGTCGTTGCACCTTACTGGTCCTGCTAGATCTTTCGGCTGCATTTGATACAGTTGATCATGAGGTGTTGGTGACCCGCCTGCGGAACCGTGCCAGGGTTGGTGGAATGGTCTTGGACTGGTTTAGTTCATTCCTGGCCAGGAGAACTTACCGGGTGGTCTTGGAGGAGTGTACGTCTTCCCCCCGGGACCTCACGTGTGGAGTCCCACAGGGTGCTATTCTGTCCCCCCTCTTGTTTAACATCTATATGCAGCCGTTAGGGGAGACCATGAGAGGGTTTCAGGGCATGCAGTGTCACCAGTATGCTGATGACACTCATCTCTACCTCACCTTTTGCATCGACCCAGGCCATGCAGTCTCCTTATTTTCCCAGTGCCTGTCAGCTGTGGGGGCGTGAATGAGGTTGAGCCATCTGCAATTGAATCCTGACAAGACGGAGGTGATGTTGGTGGGCGAGGGCTTGGGGGACCTGGGGGTGGTTGAATCTTGTTGGGGGGGGGGGGGGG
>QEPC01001533.1:17205683-17258267 GCA_003113815.1 Sphenodon punctatus
ACCTCTATCTCAACAAGGTACCATTTAATCCCTCCCCAAGCATCTTGTACCCCTCCTCTCACCAGGGGTACCAAGACCCCTTCCCTAACCCATTCCCCCTTCACTCCCTGCTCTCACCAGGGTGCGAAAGCTATCTCCTCATAACCCACCCACCAGTTCCTGAAGTTACTACTTGCCCAACCAAAAACACCCCCTAACAAACAACCCTGCCACCCATCAAAGCCTCCCCCACAATCCTCAGTCCTCAAGCCCCCTCCAAAGGTCATGCCCCTTTTGATGCCCCCATTCGGGGCAGCACACCCCTGCAGTGTGTTGGTATGTGCAACATCCATAAGTTAAAGTTACTGAATTAAGAACAGTGATTGACTATAGAACCACCAGATGGCGCTGCTAAGTTTATGTGTACATGGAAGGGAGATGGGGTTTTGCAGTTGAATTCCTTCGTGTAACCACTCCTTCTTCCCTTCTCTCTTTGTCTCAGTCTCCATTTTGTCTTACTACTAGTTAGATGCAACTAAGGATCGGTGCCTGAGAAAGCTTATGTAAAGTTCTGTTTTTAAATCTTCAGCTGCATTTGTCCTTACTGATTGCGAATCAGTTATTACTCTGCAACACGGTGCACTCCTGCAGCACACCCCTGCGGTGCAGCGACAGCGTCTGCTGCTCTTCATCCTTATTGGTCATCTGTCCTGAGCCATCCGAGAAGGGCGGGGTAGAAATGTGTTTAGCCTCGCAGGAAGGGGGCTCCCAGCCCCTCGAACGGCCACCAAACGGCCTGTGCCCTTTGGTTGTCGCCCTTTGGGCGCCGCCCAAGAGCTCTGCCCTTGGCAGCCTCTGACCCTTATAGAGGGGAACCCTTGCTTTGTTTTACACATTAGATCAGGTATTTTTTATTATTTCAGTAAGAAAATGAAGAGAGCCAACTAAATTTATTTATTTATTTACGCCACCCCTCTTGCCTAGGTGACTCGGAGCAGCTTACAGGTTTTTTTAAAAAAACCATAAAAACAATTACAATAACATAAATCACATTACAATTTATAAAACTTATAAAACTCCAGCTAAACATTGCCAAAGCCAGAACATTTAATCTGTTTCACCTAGTCAGAGATCCCATTGTCACCGGTGGCTAATGTTAGATGATTCCAAGCAAAAACCTACGTCTTGTATTTTACTGGGCCATTCTTTTAATGTAATTGTTAGACTCCAAGATTATTTGGTCAAGGACCACGTTCTGGGACTTGAAAACACTACACTTGCTGCATGGGCCTAAGTAAATATTTTACTCTTGATGGGGTTTTTTTGTTTTTGTTCTTTTATCCCAGCAGAGGTGAAGCAAAAGTATTACTGACCAATATATAATTTTCTTCCTAGTTAGTGTAGCTGCAGATGCTACTTTTTCATATGGTGTCCATTTTGTTTATCTCATTATTTACTTCAGTACCAAGTATGTTCTAGAGATGAATAAGTTTCCTGCTTCAAATGCTGCCTTTTAGGTGTACTGATTGCCATCTTATTCTTAAATGATAGGAGAAGTTTATTTTGTTTAGTTAACAAAGTAGGAGAGCTTGACTGGCATCTGCACTCACTTACAGCCTTACTAATGCCACTTCTTTCTATGCAAAATCTCCTTGTTAGATTAGTTAAGGCTTGTCTAGTAACATGTAGGACTGTGATTTTTGTCATGGTGGCCATGGAAATTGTGAATTCTGCTAATTGCTTTGAGAATTGTATCAGCCCTGTTAATGATATAAACTGCAAGAGAGCGAGCATTCTCTTCTTACAAAGATGTCTTGTAAGATGACAGATGGAGACTCGAGGGTGATGACCTCACAACGTAGAACATGTTGATTCATAATAATGGAAAACCCTATGTAGAACATCCATCTTGTGCTCTACAGTTAAATTTATCACTTGTCAAAAGCCATGTTCTTGATTTTAAATATGCATATTATTTTAAAGCATTGTTACGTGAGCATATGTGCAGATGTTAGCATTGACCTTGCTGTTAAAGTGCTTGTGTCTGATGTAGGTAAAATTAACCTTTTCTTTTTTTCCCCTGCATGTCTGCTGTGAAATTCACTAAAACTTATCATGGCAAAATCTTAGCCCTATTAACATGTAAGTGCAAAGCACCCCCACCCGCTATTCCCCATTTTTCCTCTTGCAGAAGCCACCACTGTATTTTCAAAGACTTGTTGCTTTGCTTGGGACCTTTTCCATTATCTCTTCTTTGAGGTGAATGGATTGACTCAAGGAAATCCTGCATTGCAGGTGGGCATATTGTCGCTTCACACTTGGCTGTATATGAACCAAAATGCTGTGTTTTCAGTGGGTCTCTTGGAGCCTAAGTTTGCAAGACTTCAGATAGGATCATGAGAACCTGAGTATAAGAACATAAGAAGTGCCATACTGGGTCAGATCAATTGTCCATCTAGCCCAGCATCCTGTTTCTGACCGTGGCAACTTCGATTGCTTCAGAGAAGCGCACAACAGGTCGTAATGGAATGGTCCATTCCCTCTTAGCTCTTGGCACTCAGAGTTTACATTCCCTGACCAACTCGACTTATGGCTATTTATGGATCTATTCCCAAAGAACTTAGCCAGTTCTTTTTTGAACCCAGCTATGCTGTCATCAGGCTTCACAAGCTTTTCTTCTAAAAATTGGTCTTTGTGGTAATGCTTGACGATGTCAACTATAGTCAGGGACTTGCGTTCATTGTGTTTTCCTCATCGCTACCAATGGAAAAACTGCAGTGAACATGGGTCCTTGCCCTAAAGGCTCAGAAGCCATGGAAGGGATAAAAAGAAGCCTAGTTTAAACATCTCATGGTATTTAAGCCAATTTCAAGATTTTCTGGCGTCTGACTCATGTAAAGTGCATCTGACCACCTTGGAAATGTAACTCTAATGGAAGAAAACAGCCTTGATACTGGTGCTTGAGGTCAAACCAGTCAGCTGTTCTCTGAGACCTTTGTGTGATTGGAATTACTATGAAGTAGTGTCATTAGTAATAATTCTTTTAAACAAAATCCTGGAGTCAGAAAGAATTCCCATCCTCTTTCTTTTCCCCTTCTCCTGGCAGTTCTGCTAATGTAAGAACTGCAAGATTTGACTTTGTACTATTCTATACTCCCTGCTTAAGACAACTGGATTGTAGATTCCAAAGCTATGGGTTAGAATCCCAAGTGAATGGGGTAGGGGTCCCGATTGATAAAATTTTATAACAATAAGAACTGTTTGGCAGCCGAAAAGTTGCCTGGGGAGGTTTTAGGTTCTCTGTCACAAGAGGTTTTCAGAAAGAGGCTTGACAGCCATCTCTTTGGGATGTTGTAGTTTTAGACATCCTGCATAGATGACCCTCAAGGTCCTTTCTAACTCTGACATTCTATTATATTTAATATGCTTTGCCTTTGTTTGCTGTCTGGGGTTATGAGGCTGCTGTATAATTAAGTCTTGAAATGGGGTTACATAGGCAAGACTTTTGGGAGCTATTTTACCATCACTACCCACTGAGCAAATATTTTCTGAGCTTTGTAAAAACAGCTTTTTTTTCCAAGAGGTTCGGATGAATGTGTAGATGCAGTAGCTTCTGTCTGTCTGGATTATTCTGCTCTTGTTTGTACTAAATTCAGTCAAGCATGTGCAGTTTTTCAGGGTCTTCTGAAGTTTCTCATAGTCCTCCTTTTCACTACCTTAAAAATGTTATCCCTTCAGCACATCTTTCTACCTTGTCCTTCACATCATTTTGAATCACAGTTATATAACTTCCATTAATACAGGCACATTCACTTTTGTCTTCAGATAATGCGTCCTTTATTTTTCACAATATACACAAAACACTATTATGATTTACTGATCCACCATGATAAATAATAACATGGTTCATGATGTTTCTTGTGTAGCAAGGGAAAAAGGGGATTTATTATTATTAATTATTTAAGTTGTAGCACCAGCCATGTGCCTGGTGCTGAACTACCATAAATAGTGACAAGTTCGTGCCCAGAGGAGCTTACAATTGAGAATGGACAAGGGGAAGGGCGCACAGCATATGACAGGGATACATACATTCATGAAGCTGAGAAGTTGCAGGTGCACGTGCTTAGCTTAGTTACAGGAGAGGAAGGAGATCCTGAAGGATGACATTATAAGGAGAAGCATAAACGAGCAATCTATGGAAATGAGGAGATAGCGAAGGCCTGACAGAAGAAGTAGGTTTTTTAGGAGGGACGTGACAGTTACAAGGGAAGGAGTAGAGCATGTGTGTTCAAAGAGGGAGCTTCGAGCATAGGAGGAAGCATGGGTGAAGGGGCAAATACAGTTAAGGGAGCAGGAGACTCTGGGGAGGGTGATGGTAGAGAAGGAGCGAAGTTGCTGAGTGAGAACATAGTGAGAAATGACGACAGAAAGGGTAAGGAGGGGCAAAGCCATGTAGATCCTTAAAGGTGAAGACGTGGAGATTGTGCTGGATGTAAAAGGAGAGAGGAGGGGCTGACATGGTCAAAAGAAGTGGGTGAGGTGGATGGCCTTGACATCAAACTGTTCAGCAGAAGTAAGAGAGTGAAGGCGAGTGGGGAAAGGCCAGTAAGGAGGAGTTTACAGTAGTCAAGGTGAGAGATGACTAGAGCATGTACTTGAGCAGGAATGGGGAATCCTGGTCTCCACGTGCCAAATGCAGCCTGTGTCGTCTAGTTTTTATTTGCCCCTTTGTAGTTCCTGGATCTGACCAGTGGATCCAATTCCTACCCTCAAACTAGGAAAGACTGAGCTCGGGGTAAGAAGGCAGAGATTTTGGCACACGCACAAAGATGGGGTAAGGAGGCATCTATGGTAGATCTCCATGATCTGGATTCTCCCGTTCCTTCCCCCACCCTGAATGCATCCCTGCCTCCAAATACTATGAGGCCTTCGGAGCTGGGACTCATTTTCAGAGTGGCCTGTGGAAGGGGAAAGGTTGCCCTCCACTACAGTCTTAGCCGTGGGAGCCATAAGGAGGGGACAAATTCTAGCAGTTTTATGTAAAGAGAAGCAAAAGGGTGTAACAGACAGAATATGAAGTGTAAAGGAGAGGAGGTAGTTTAAAAATGAATCCCACTCTACAAGCCTGGGGAACAGACTGAATGGCAGGGGGGAAGATGAGAAGTTCAGTCTTGGATGTGTTAATCTTGAGTTGTCAGTAAAACATCCAAGCAGATATGTCAGAACATTTATAAACGCAGAAGGAACTTGTGAATTTCTATGGATTTAAGAAAATAAAATGTTCATGGATGTATAGAAGAGCAAAATTCTTCCTCTGCTGGAGGAAGAATGCTTTTTAAAAAACGGATAAACACGTAACAGGAAGGCAGTGGGAGTATCCAAATCTTGAATTAGTGAGTGGTTCTTATTACTTGACCAATGATGGTCAAGAAGGAAGGGCAATGAAGTCAATATTTACTGTGAATTTTATACAGGATCTTTCATATCGCACATACGATCTCTCAAAGCTGTGTATGAAAAGAGCTGAAGAACAGGCACAATCCTGAAGCGGTTTGGCACTGGGTCTATTCCCATTGAAGGGAATGAGCCCTGTGCTGGGGCTAAGGACAGTGTGTGAGGATATTGCTGCTATAATAGTTCATTCCTTGTCCCATCAAAGGTGAATGAGAGATTTGTTACTGAGGTGACACTAGAAAAATTAGTTCAGGGGAGTAAAGAGCAGGCAAAAAGTATCATTGGTGGAAGCAAAGATTTTACTACACATAATATGAAAGCTAATCTGTTCCAGTTCGTGGGATAGTGGAAAGGGTAGCAGGAAATATATTTTGGGGTGGGGTGGGGGGTGGGAGGGCTGCTACTTGGCATGATTCCTGTTTGTTTCATTACAATAATAATTAATAATAATAATAATTGTGTCAGCAATGTGCTTGGTGCTGAACAGTTGTAATAAGAGACAATGGAATGGAAAAGGGAAGGGGCCCAAAGGGAGAGATGGGAATGTATTCATGAAGTTGCAGGTACATACAGGGGAGGAGGGGGAGTCTGAGGGTAGGCAGCCATAAACAGGGAATGTATTGGAGCACCGCTGGGCCTTAACCAGCATACAGCTCTAAATGTAACAAGCTGAAGAGATGATGTGCAAGTAGAGTTGGATAAGCTGATGAAAGAGAAGAATGAATAAATCTTTACTTATTATTATTATTATTTATATAGCACCAGCAATGTACCTGGCGCGTGAACATTCAGGAGGGAGCGTGCTTGTGCTGAGTTTAAATAGGAGGGAGATGGAGTAAAAATCAAAGTTGCAAATAAAAGAGAAAACAGGCATAAAAATGTTGTGCTGAGTCCCCCCCCCCCCCGAGAAAATCAGGCTTGTTTGTTTATTTATTTAACAAAACTTATATCCCGCTCTCCCCACCTCAGCAGCTCAGAGCGGCTAACAACATTATAAACATATAAAACAATTCTAACATTTTAAAATATCAATCATAAAACAAAACACAAAAATACACACCTCCCCATCCTCTTCCCCCCCCCCCCCTTTTTCCTCCCTTCCCCTCTCCCTCACCAAATGCTTGACGGAACAGCCAGGTTTTGTAGTTCTTGCGGAAGGCCGGGAGATCCGGGGCCAGACACGCCCCTACTGGGAGGGAGTTTCGTGGGCACAGCGACTGAGAATGCCCTGCTCTGCGTGGCCTCCTGGGAAACCCGGGGGACCTCCAGCAGTGCGCCCCCAGCTGACCATAGGGGCTGATCCAGGACCTGGGGAGTGAGGCGGTCTCGCAGATAAACAGGGCCCAGACTGTATAGGGCTTTATAGGTTAAGATCAACACTTTGAATCGGGCCCGGAATACTATTGGCAGCCGGTGCAGAGACCTGAGCACTGGTGTAATGTGCTCCCGGCGGCCCAACCCCACCAAAAGCCAGGCTGCCGCATTCTGCACCAGCTGCAGCTTCCGAGCCGTCACCATAGATAGCCCCACGTAGAGCACGTTGCAGTAGTCTAATCAAGAGGTAATAAAAGCATGGATGATCGTGGCCAGGTCTGGAACCGAAACCAGCGGCCGAAGCCACAGCATCAGATGTAACTGGCGGAAGGCACTCCTTGCCACAGCCTCCACCTGGAGATCCAGGCGGAGCTGTGCATCGAGGAGCACCCCCAGTTTCTGCACCTGGGACATCAGCGAAAGGCAAACTCCATCGATTGATGGAGCTGTCAACTCCACTGACCTACCCAGAAGCATCACCTCCGTCTTGTCAGGATTCAGTCGCAGTCGGTTAGCCCTCATCCAGTCCCCCACAGCTGCCAAACACCGGGTAAGCACCGAGACAGCAGGGCCTGGGTCAGTTGAAATTGAGAGATACAGTTGTGTGTCTTCCGCATACTGATGACACCTCATCCCGAACTCTCTGATCACTTCGTCGAGCGGCTGCATGTACTCGTTGAACAGGAGAGGGGACAAAACCGAACCCTGCGGGACCCCACACAGGAGGTCACAGTAAGATAGAAAATAATCACCGAGTACCACGCGCTGAGTTCCCCCGGTCAGGAATGAGCGGAACCGTTCGAGAACGATCCCACCCTTCACTGTCTCGCAGGCGCGTCACCAACATCTCGTGGTCAACGGTATCAAATGCTGCCGAAAGATCTAAAAGGACCAGTAGGGTCGATCGACCCCAGTCCTTTTCTCATAGCATAATAATCAGAATGAATGAATGAATAAAGTTTATTTAGGCACTAGCTTTCGTCATGGCCAATAAAAATAGATAAAAGAATAGAACAAACAATCCAACACCATGTTAGATATATACGTATGGTAAGAAACAAATCAGTCTTTACAACAAAATAAAATACAGTACCATGCTGTTTACTCATCTCTCCTGAATTAGAAGGAAATACAGTTTCACTTAAACCAATGAGTATAATAAATAAAAAAATGACAATAGGCACAGAGCTAGTGGTTGAACCAATCGCTTATTCTACCACTACTTTCTCCCGTATCCTTGCAGCCAAATAGGTGAAAGATGCTACCAAGATCATAACCGACTCCTCCTGTGTAGTCAATAAAAATTCTATTTGGGATAATACAGGGAAGAATTCCTTTCCTGCTTATATTGGGTCTAGCCAGGTTCGCCTTATGTTCTCATAAAGGGGGCACTTGAAAACAACATGGTACAAATCCTCTACTTCCAGGTTCATGCAAGGGCAAAGCCAATCCTGGTAAGGCTTACCACTGTATTGTCCGGAAATAACAGCTGATTTAAAAAGTTGCAGACGCAAATGCATAAATGCTCTGCATAAGCTCCTAACCTTCAGCTTATCCAGATATCCCTCAAACTGATGTAGCCGTTTGAAATGATGGTAACAGGGTGCCACTTTCCAAGCGGCCACAATTGCCAAATCCTCCTGTCTGGCTATGTCAGCCGTTCTTTTCCATACCAGATTCTTCTGATGGAGTGTATCGAGCTCCAGCAGGTAAGAGAATAAAAGCCCTAAGTTCCCTAGGTGAGACAAAATTTGAGCTAACTACGAATAAGGCGCATGAATATGTTCCAACTCCTCCGTCAAACAGAGGGAAGACAAAGCGAACTCGCTGCGGGCACATAATCTAATCCAATATCAGAGGCAAACCTGTCTTCTGATGCAAGCCATTGCTAGTGTGCCCGTATCGGCCCTAACAACTGCGCCCGGAGTTCCCTGAGGTACCCCCAATAGGCTGCGCAAGAATTTCTTCTGTACTACTTCCAAGGAATCGCAATTCTCTCCTGGTATCACCTCTGTGCTGTATGACAATAAATGCTTAACCCCATAGCCCTATAAACCTTCAGGATACGGGAGGTGTGAACTCCAACCGATCTTGCAGCCAGTCTTAGAATACCCTTAGCGGCTGCATTAGCTTTTAATGCTATCTGTTTCTTGTGCCTGTCCCATGTGCCATTGCTGGAGAATGTGACACCCAAGTAAACGTAAGAGTCCACCTGAGGGAACTCCTTTCCATTTATAGACCAAACATACTTCTGTGCTTTCCTCCCCATAACCATTATTTGGGATTTGTTCTAGTTTACGACTAATTCATTCTCTCTACAGTACTCCAACAGGTTCTCTAATTGTTTGTCAAGGCCCTATTTAGTTTGAGACAGCAACACAATGCCATCTGCATGGAGTAGTGACGTAACCACCCTGTTCTTAACATTTGGTGGATGTCCTTCCACAGCCAATAATGATTTAATGAAGTCGCTCTAATAAGTACTAAACTGCAAAGGAGCAAGGACACAACCTTGCTTCACTCCTCTTAAGATTATAACAGTGTCTTGAAAAATCACACGGGTACCTAGCCTTACTCATGCTTGGTTCCCCGTATGGACCTGTATTATCAGGGCTAATAGGTCCTCATTGATACCCAAATGGTACAATTTCCGCCATAGTTTCTCTCTTGGGACCAAATCAAAGGACTTTTTCAAATTGATAAAGGCAAGAAACAACTGCCCCCTTCTTATTTTAGTATACTTGATAATGATATGAGAAAGGAATAAAACAGTTGTCCATGGAAGTACATCCCTTCCGAAACCCACACTGCTCCTCCAGGATAAGATTCTGCTTGTAAGCCCACTTTTCCAAATGCTTTAATAGAATCTTAGCATATAATTTCCCTATAAAAGGCAACAAGCTTATAGGCCAGTAGCAGATTGGATCATTGAAGTCTCCTTTTTTGAATATCGGAATAATGAGATTGGAACCTCACCCCAAAGGAATACGTTTGGTTTTATTAATCTGCGTAAAGAGATTGACTAACACAGGTGACCACCAATCTGAGCGTACTTGCAGAACTTCAGCAGTTATCCAATCACTCCCCGGCGCTTTCATTCATTGATAATACCCATAGCATAATAAATAAACTGTCGGTTTTGCTTCTTTATCACATCTATTTCCATTTGCTATCACTACATGTAGGACTGCATGTACTGCAGGCGACTGTATTCTGATGAAAACAGTAACTAAAAGCTGATGTTAGTTATGCAAACATTTGTAAAGCAGAAAATTCCCCAAATCCAACGTTGAAAATATTTTATTTATTTATTTAAAATTCCTATGCCGCCCTTTCTCAAGGTTTGGGGCAGCTTACAAATCCTAAAAACATTAAAATACAAAAAAGTCAAACTCCCCCAACCCTACCACAACCCCATTCCCCAAACCATCCCAATCCCCAATTTATTCCTGCCCATCAAATGCCTTTTCAAATTAAAAAAAGTCTTGCACCGCTTCCAGAAGACGCTCCGGCCCGGGCTGCATATATTATTTAATGTATATATGCAGCCCTTGGGGAAGGTCGTGAGAGGGTTCGGGGTGCGATGTCACCAATATGCTGATGATACCTGGCTGTACCTCTCTTTTTCAACTGACCCTGCTGTCTCGTTGCTATCCCAGTGTTTGGAGGCCGTGGCGGAATGGACGTGGCAGAGCAGACTGAAGCTCAACCCCGATAAGACNGAATGTGGCGGCCCGTCTCCTTTCGGGGGCGGGTCATCGGGAGCACATAACACCTGTACTCTGGACTCTGCACTGGTTGCCAATAGCGTGCCGAACTAGGTTCAAGGTTTTGGTGTTGATCTATAAGGCCCTTCACAGTCTGGGCCCCTCGTACCTCAGGAACCGCCTCGCCCTCCGCACCCCAGAGCGGCTCCTTCAGTCTGCTGGGGGTGTCTTCCTGGAGGTCCCCCACGTTAAGCGGGGGGCCACAATGGAGAGGGCATTCTCGGTGGCCAGGCCGCCCCTTTGGAACTCCCTTCCGGAGGAAGCTCGCCTGGCCCCAAGCCTGTTAACATTCTGGCGATGCTGTAAAACCTGGCTGTTCGCCCAGGCCTTTGGGGAGGGGGGGAGAGGGGCTCAGGGTTTTATCTCCCCTACCCTATTTATTGTTTTAGTAAATTCCTGGGCCCTGTTAATATTTTAATAATTGAATTGTATTTTTTTGAAATGTTTTTAATTGTCTTATATATATTTTATATGTATTTTTTACTGTTGGAAGCTACCCCGAGCTGTTTGCCCAGGCCTTTGGGGAGGGGGGGAGAGGGGCTCAGGGTTTTATCTCCCCTACCCTATTTATTGTTTTAGTAAATTCCTGGGCCCTGTTAATATTTTAATAATTGAATTGTATTTTTTTGAAATGTTTTTAATTGTCTTATATATATTTTATATGTATTTTTTACTGTTGGAAGCTACCCCGAGCTGTTTTTAGGAGGGGCGGGGTATAAATTTAGAAAATAAATAAATAAACCTCTGGGGGAAGAGAATTCTAAAGCATCGGGGCAGCAACCGAGAACGCCTCCCTGTGAGCCGTTATTCTACAAACAAGATTGACGGTACCCACAGGGAGGTGCTCCCGACTGATCGCAGGGGCCGCAACAGTGCATAGAAAGACAGGCAATCTTTTAGATATGTGGGGCCCAGATCATTTAGGGCTTTAAAGGTGAGAACCAGCCGCTTGAATTGTGCCTGGAAAGCTATAGGGAGGTAGTGCAGACTTCAGAGCACTGGTGTGATGTGTTCCTTGTGCTTTGTCCCTGAAAGGAGGGGAGCCACCGCATTCTCCATTAGCTGCAGCTTCTGAACAGTCTTCAAGGGCAGCCCCACATAGAGTGCATTGCAATAATATAGCCTCGAGGTGAAGAAAGCATGGATGACAGTGGCCAAATCTGAATCTGAAAGAAAAGGCCACATCCTCCTCATCAGATGGGGTTGGTGAAAAGCACTCCTGGCCACTGCTACAACCTGACAATTCAGGTGCAGCAGGGAATCCAGGAGCACTCCAAAGCTGTGGACCAGAGGGGGCTGGACTCCATCAATAAGAGGAGTCCCAATTCTCTCCAGGTCACACAGCCAGCCAACCATCGTCACCTCAGTCTTGTTTGGATTCAGCTTCAATCGGCTCACCCTCATGCAGTCCCTGACAACAGCCTGGCATTGGGTAAGAACCAAGACTGCAGGGCCTGGGTCAGATGAAAAAGAGAGGTAGAGCTAGGCGTCATCAGCATACTGATGACACCTCACCCCAAACCTTTGAATGACCTTGCCCAGCGGCCTCATATACACATTGAACAAGAGGGAAGATGAAATGGAACCCTGCGGGACCAGACGGGAGGTCCTGAGAAGACGATAAGCAATTGCCCATCACCACTCTCTAGGACCTCCCTTACAGAAAGGAGCGGAACTACTCAAGAGCATTTGCGTCAACACCTCATGATCAACGGTATTAAAGACTGCCAAAAGACCTAACAAGATCAACAAAGTAGAGAATTCCCCTTGTCAATCTCCCGGCGTAGGTCATTGACCAAGACCACAAGTGCAGTCTCCATGCCATACCCAGGATGAAAGCGTGACTGAAAAAGATCCAAGCATCTGACCGCGTCGAGATGAGCCTGGGAACTGTAAGGCAACCACCCGTTCAGTAACCTTCCCTAAAAAGGGAAGGTTAGAGACAGGCTGATAGCTTGCTGGGGAGTCAACATCCAGAGATAGTTTCTTAAAGGCGTCCAACACCATACCCTGCTGAAGGGAGGCGTTGCAAACCCCAGCCAGCAATGCCCCAATTTTCTCCTGGATGACTTTCACCAAACAGGACAGGCAAGGATCTAATTTACAACTGGTTGCCTTCATTACCCCAAGCACCTCCCCCGCAGCAGTGGGTGATACTGATTGAAGCTGATCCAAATAAGCAGAACAAAACCAGGTTTCCATAAACTCAAACTCTGAAATTTCTGCAAATGAAGTTGCAGAAACCAAGCTGTGGTAAATATGAGCAATTTTTGTCTGCAGATTAATTAATAAAAATGCCACAGTGGGCATTAGATTATTCTATTTCCGGGCAGAGGCAGACCGGATCAGCCAGGCCCCTCGCCACCTGGAACAGCTCCACCGGATGAGACTTTGCAGATGTTATGATAGCGGAGAAAAAAGCTTTTTTTCCACTGCCATCACAGCTATGGCAGCATTCCTTTACAAACGATCTATGCCTCAATCGGTTGGCTTCAGTGTGAGTTGAGTGCCGCCTGTGCTCTAACCACTTACCCTCCCAGTTCAGCTGCCTCAGGTTCTCCATATACCCAGGGTGACCTGTACTGCCACAGTGTTGGGAACAGACACCTGGGTGCACCTGGGTGTTGTTGGCCATGGCTAAGATGTCATTTCACAAGGCAACCAGGCCATCAACAGAGTAGCCTCTAAGGTCAGTAGGTAACCCTCCCGCCCCCCGAGAATTCTGAAAGTTGGATTCATTAGCCTCTGGAGGCAGACCAAGCTAACCAGTCCACCACCCCCAATGAGGACATAGGAGGACTGAGATCTGGGCTTTCAGAAAGTAATGGTCCAACCATGACAACCGTGTGATAAAATAGCATCCAAATGAACAAACCAGGCCAAACCTCGCTCCCCTATCATTACCTAAGCATTCAGCAACACCTTCCATCTTGTGTAAGGGAGGAATAAGAGATCTGAGCATGTATGGGTGTAAACAAACAAGTTTCAAATGCAGGGAACCTTGGCCTAGAGAGGGCCCACAACAAATTAGGAGGGGCCCCCCAACACATGAGGCCCATGAGCATGGGCCTATTTCTCCTGTGGAATTTTAAAAAAAATTCCACAGGAGTCTGGCAGCAGCAGCTCCTTCTGGCCACTTCTTGACTCCTTTCAACAGGGCCTCCCAGAGCGATGCAACTAGATGACTTCAGCTGGCTGTGGTGCTCTGGGAGGGGCAAGGAAGTGGCCAGAAGGAGCAGCTGAAGAGCGCTCAAAAAAGCTGCCACCACTGCCACTACTACGTCTGTTTAATTCATTTGCCAGGCTGGAGGGAGGTGAGCCCTGGCAGCCCCTCCAACCCAATGCAACTTGTGGGGGGAGGGGGAGAGAGGAAGTCCCAAGGGTTTACTTCATTCCCCTCCCTCTCCTGCCCCACGTCTCCCCTGTGCAGGCTGGAAATTCTGCGCTGGGAGACGTGGGGCAGGAGATTCCACGAGGGGAGGGGGATTCTGTGGGAAATCTGCAAATCGTGAACCTGCATTTGGCTCTGCCCATGAGTAAACTAGAAATAAGATTATTTCAGGGGGTTGGACTAGGTGGCTTTTGAGGTACCATCCAATCCTAAAATTCTATGAGCCTTCATCACCTGCAGTGCAGCCTTCCCCAAAGAGTATGCAATGTTACATAAACTAATGACAGTAACATTTTTTTTCTAATGTGTGAATCAGTCTCTTTCTCGCTCTCTCAAATATACCTGTATTAGGAGGGGGTCCATACCATCATTTCACATGGAGTCCCAACATCCTGGAATCTAGCACTGGTTCCATGCTGTTGCTACTGAGGCACAGGTGCTGGAAATAAGAATTAATTGGTGGTTTGAGAAGATGTAACTTTTTGAAAGTTTCACTGAACAATGTGTAAAGATGATTTCCTTTGAATCAAGTGTGAGTTATTGGAGTAGCAGCTGCTGAAGATATCGCTCTGTTCTAGCATTGTGTTCTAGAAATGTTTATATTGTAAAAGTGTTTCTACACGAAGTAGCGGTGACTGTTTTTTGTCTGTGTCAGCTCGGGTAATTGTGCAGTGCCTTGGACAACACAGGTATTCAGTGGAGTTTATTTTAGAGCTGACAATATACTCCTTGGCTTTTTTAACGATACTTAAGCCTCTTTGTTTTCAGTTTAACAAAGTTTGGTTTTTACTGATTTCTCCCCCCCCCCCCAAATTTTGTGTTCCTCAAGTACATAAAAATAGATCATTTTATTAGGAAAATACAATACATTGCATTAGATACGTGTTATGTTCATAATAAATTAATCTACATGTATATGCAAAGCTGCCTGTTGAAGTAAGGCAATGTAGTGGAAGCTATACATGCACAATACACTCGCACGCGCTCAGAGGTGCCTGTGCATCTGTGTGCTGATGAATCTCACACCCACACCCACCACGTACACATTTCATGCTGTTAAGCAGTTAACAGTTTTACATTTGTCACAGTAACGTAAACCCCTGTCCCCTGAAGTGGCACAGGGCTCAAAACAGGTATGTGCCACTCTCCTTCTTGAGGTTGTTCCTGTCTTCCTGGCAGTGGAACAGTGCATGAAAACAGACATGACGCTAACCACCCTTTAACCACCCTTGGTGATTATTTATGCATGTTGCAGGGCTGTATTGGTGCCCTATGCAGCCTTGAAACATGTATAAATGACCACCAAACATGTGATTAGCGTCATGTCTGTTTTCACCCTTAGGGTCCCTGGGCTTGGGTTACTTTCCTTCTCTTGTTTGCAACCTCCCTGGAGGGGGGGGGGGGCAGGAGAATTCTGTGTAATGTAGGTATTTGGTGCTTTGGTGCCTCCACCCTTGGGAGTGTCATTGCCAAATGAAGGGGCAAATTAAGGACTCCTGCCCAGGGATTTCACTACCTGAGGGATAGGGACCTCAGAGACCACTGTTGACAAGCACTTTAACAATGAAACATGGGTAATACCCCAGGTGCTTTACTTTCAAGATTAACATGTGCTTAACATAACAATATTCACAAATCTCCTCAACTTTTCCCCTCCCCAAGTTGTTAGTGGGGGATTAGAGATAATTGTTCAACATACATACAGTGTATACAGTGTTTTGAGTTTTATTTCAATTCTACAGCAAACCACGTTAAACTCATTTTATCAAAGCATTAATCAAAGCTGGTTTTTTGCTGTCTGTGCACCAAAATAAACCCCAATATTCAACCAGAATATTGGGGCAATTTTTTGTACCAACTTTCACCTGTTTTGTTCTAATAATAAACACTGATAAATTCCCAGAAAAAATAAAATAAAAGAAAAACTGAAAACAAAGGGCCCTAACAATACTGTAGCAGGGCTGAAATAAAGTTCCAGTCTTCATTTTGTTTTAGTTGTGGTTTGTCCTTGACTCTCTAGTACTGCTTAACTCCAAACGTTCAGCAAATCATGAATCAGTCAGTTTGAAAATCAGGATATTTTTTTCTTAAAAGACTTCCTTCTGCCTTTTGAACAATAAAATTATGCACAAATCTACTAAGCTTATTTTTCTTATTCCATATTTTTGAATATCCCTGCCCCTATCTTCAAACTAAGGAGGCTTTCCTTATGAATAGAAATAAAATGATTCAGACTTTGCAGTTGTGGACTTGCTCATTTTGGATAGTCGGAATCCCTCCCAAGAGCCTGGAGCCATTGACTGCAATCCCAAAACGTGCTGAGATCTGCACAGGACTGCGCTGCAACTACATGTCTCATGCACAAATTGCATGCATGTTGTGTTTCAGGCCCCAGTTGCACTTACACATGTGGTGGCCCACAAAATTCCCAGATGATTTCCTCTGTGGCATGCGGAGCCCTGCCTGCATGTGGGAATTTGGGATCATGCCCATTGTTTGCTTCATTTCTCCAGTTTTAAAAGAACTTTAAGATTATTGTTGCTTCTTAAAAGATGATAAATGTTGATAATGTACTAGATATAAAGGCACATTGTATCTCCTCCGGGCAAGAAGTCTATCTTGTACAGCATCTGTCACCTTTTCCATGACAATTACATGAGTTTTGTAAGGATCATGATTAATATGAATCCTTGTCTGTTGAATGTTGACAATGTGTTTGGCATCAAGCTAGATACATGACTCTTGACCAAGAAAGTTCATCCGTAAACTAAGACCCAAATCCTGCTCTCATTAAAGTCAGCAGCAGAGCTTGCATTGTCTGCAATAGTTTGTTTCATTGTCTTTGAATGGATTTTCTTTTCAGTTTTTGGAGTTTTGGCACTCAAGAAGGAAACTAAGAGCATCTCTTAGCAAGGCCTTTGACCTTGTGTAACGTAATGCATCCTGAGTGTGGAATTAAATAGCTTAGTAATGCATGGCCTGGCATGGGATTATTGATATTAATACTCTGTTTATGCTAATGGGGGGAGATGAAGTCAGACAATCAAGATGATAACTATCGCTAAATTTAAATGCCACATGTACAGCTTTTAGCTTAGTGATAACTGCACTTCAAGGCAAGCGACAGGAATCTTAGAAGGCAGTGCAAATATCAAGTTGATCTAAGTACTTTCTAGCTGTAGAGAGTCCTTCCAACTGGTAGGACAAGCTATACCAGTTCCTTTTTTGTGTTGGCATAGTTAAGGCTGACCTCACAGAGAAACCGAAGACACTTTCCCCCTACAGTTTGGCTTTGAAAGTTGCTCAATTCTTCAGGGTTACAGCTCCCTACGTTTTATCCCATATTCCTCCTCCATGCCCTCCATTCAAGTTTCTCCCCTTTTTTCTCCTCATTTTCCCGCCAGAGCCATCTTTTATGTTGCTCTTGACTCGTATAATAGCATTCTTCTCTGTGACTGCCAACCACCAGCCTTTTTACTTCACATTTTCCCCAAAACTTATCTTTACTCCAACGTCCCAGCTCTTGCACCCTTCCCTTCTGTTCTTCTGCACTGTGCTTGTTCCTGCCTCTCTCTCCAGGATTAGCTTTTCTCAAAGAACAGTTATAGTGAATGACAAAGACCACAGAGGTTTTAAGTTGGCAGTTCTAAGATTTGGCCCCAACCAACCTGACCTTTACAGCATAAAAAGGAAATAAGATTTTTCAAATCAATTTTTCAATTGTTAATTCATAGGATCTTGGAGTTGTAAGACCCATCATGGATAATCTAGTCTAACCCCCTGCTAGAATGCAGGATGACTACAGCTACAACATTCCCGACAGATAGCTGTCTAGATAGACTCTCTTTTAAAAGTCTCCAGTGATGGAGGGCCTACAAACCCCCGAGGCAACTTGTTCCATTGCTACACAACTCCTACTGTTAGGAAGCTTTTCCTGATATTTGGCCGAAATCTACCTTCCTGTAACATGAGCCCGTTATTTATTTCTAGTCGTACCCTCGGAAACAATGCAGAACAGTTCCTTTGTAGCAGCCCTTTAGATATTTGAAGAATGTTGTCATGTTTCCCCTTTCCTTACTTGTCTTTTTGCTAGACTAAACATACCCAGTTCTGTCAACCTTTCCTCATAAATCTTGCTTTCTAGACCCTTTATTATCTCTGTTGTCCTCCTCTGAACCCACTACAATTTGTCAATGTCCTCCCCTTAAAATGAAACCCCTTAAACTGGACACACTACTCCAGGTGAGGTCCGTCTGACCAATGCCAAATAGAGTGGAATTATTACTTCTGCTGACTTGGAAACAATGCAGCCTAAAATATCATCCAACTTTTTTGCAGCTGCTTCACATTGCTGACTCCTGCTCAGTTTGTGCTCAACTGCAATACCTAGATCCTTCTTATATGTGCTGTTGCCAGGCTGGTATCTTCTTACCCAAATGCTGATTTTTACATTTATCTTAGTTGTTGTTGTTGTTGTTTGTTAGCATTTACATAGCGCCAGTGATGTACCTGGCGCTTTACAAAAAACAAGATAGACACGGTCCCTGCCTGAGAGCTTACAATCTAAAGACAGGGGGAGGGGAGACAGGGAAGGGAGAACAGAGGGAGAGACAAGGGATGCGACATTCATGAGGATGCGAGAACTCAGGTACACGTTTTTGGCTTGGTTACAGTAAATTGGGAGTCTGCAGATAACAGGTGGGGGATAATCCTGGGTGGGGATGATTAACAGGAGTTAGGAAGGGGAGAGTGGAAGAGCTGGGTTTTGAGGAGGAACTTGAAGGTGTGGAGGGTGGGGGCAAGGCGGACGAGGGCAGGGAGGGAGTTCCAGGTGTGCGGGGAAGCAAGGGAGAAGGGATGAAGGTGGTTGGGGGAGCAGGGGAGGCATAGGAGGATGAGGGAGGGGATAGAAAAGGAGTGGAGTGCTTGAGCAGGGGTTCAGAGGGAGATCAGGGCAGAGAGGTAGGGGGGAGCGAGGTTGTGAAGGACTTTGTAAGTGAAGACAAGGAGCTTGTACAGAATACGCTCAGGAAGAGGGAGCCAGTGGAGAGGAGAGGCTACACATGGTCAAAGCGACGGACTAGGTGGATGATCCTGGCTGCAGAGTTTTGAGCAGGGATGAGGGAAGAAAGGTGAGAGCGAGCCAGCGAGGAGGAGGTTACAATAGTCGAGGCGTGAGATGACTAGGGCATGAATGAGAGTTTTGGCAGAGGAGACAGACAGAAAAGGGCGGATCTTAGCAATGTTGTGGAGGGAGAAGTGGCAGGATTTGGCAACGGAGTCAATGTTAGGGTTTGAAGGTAAGGTACGAGTTGAAGATGAAGCGCAAGCTACAGACATGGGGGACAGGGAGAATGGAGGCCCCATCAATGGCAGTTGACAGGGAAGAAGGAGAGGAAGGATTGGGAGGGAAGATAAGGAGTTCAATTTTTGCCATGTTCAGTTTGAGTTGGCGTTGAGACATCCAGGCGGAGATATCAGAGAGAGAGTTGGTGAGACAAGCTTGAACAGAGGGAGAGGGAAGGAGTGAAGAGAGAGAGTTGAGTGTCGTCAGCGTATAGGTGGTATTGGAAACGGTGGGAGGCAATGATTTTGCCTAGGGATTAGGTGTAGATAGAGAAGAGGAAAGGGCCAAGGACAGAGCCTTGGGGAACCCTGACCGAGAGGGGTAGGGAGAAGGAGGGGGAGGAGTTAGGAAGAGATGCATTGAAGGAGTGGTCAGAAAGGTAGGAGGAGAACCAGTCAAGGACAGAGTCCCAGAATCCAAGTGAGTGAAGCGATTCAAGCAGGAGCGATTGGTCAGCAGTGTCGAAGGCAGCAGAGAGATCAAGGAGGAGAAGTATGGAGTAAAGGCGGTTGGATTTAGCCATAAGAAGATCGTTGGTGATCTTAGCAAGAGCAGTTTCAGTGGAGTGAAGGGGGCGGAAGCCAGATTGGAGAGGGTCAAGGGAGGAGTTGGCGGAGAGCAGGTCAAGGCAACAGGAGTAGACAACCCATTCAAGGAGTTTGGAAACAAAAGGGAGGAGCGATACAGGAAGGTAATTAGAGGGTTCAGAGGGATCCACAGTGGACTTTTTGAGGATGGGGGAGACTGGCATGTTTAAAGGCAGAGGGGAAGGAGCTGGTAGAGAGGGAGAGGTTGATGATGTGCAGGAAGGGAGGGGCGACGGTAGAAACCATGGAGGTCAGGAGGCGGGAAGGAATGGAATCCAGTTACATGTCTGAAGTTGATACCCATGCTCCTAGGATAGGAAGTACACGCTTACAATTCCTGCAGTTTGCGGATGACATAGTTTTTATGGTGCAAACTGAGACAGGAATAAAAAAAGCGTTAGAGAAGTTTCAAATGTACTGCGAAGGAAATGGGTTGACCTTGAATCCCTCAAAGACTAAGATCTTGGTTGTGGGAAGGCGAATACGATCTCCCAGTTGGCAATTGAGATCAGAACGGGTAGAGTTGGTAAACGTATTTACCTACCTGGGATTAAACATTCACAAGAGGGGGTCATTGAATAGCCACATTTGTAGGAGAGCTATTCTAGCCAGGCAGGCTGTACATCCGCTATTGAGAGCTTGTAGGGTATCAAGAGGCCTCCCCCCTCTCTGAGCTGCTAACGGTGTATAAGGCCAAGATTCCTCCTACTTTATTGTTTGGAATAGAACTCATTCCATTTGCCAACAAGCTTCCTTTAGAGAGAGTTCAGAAAAAAAATTTGTGTTGGGGGCACCACCAGGGGTCCCAGGAGCCATACTGAGGGCAGAGCTGGGTATCCCCTCTTATAGACTCTCTTGCGAAGAGAGCATTTGTTAATTACTGGATAAGGCTATTGAAGTTAAGGGATATAGCGCTGCCTGTACAATGCCTTAGGGAAGAACTACTACACCAAGGACTGCGGTCTTATCCGTGGCTCCTTTTTCTGGGAAGATTAATCAATGATATGGGGTTTTCCTTCCAGTATTTCATGGGTAAGTTCATCCAGGGCATTAAGTCTGAGATCTGCCTTCGCCTCAAGGATATGACCGCCCAGGAGAATATAGCTAGGGTAGCTGCTTGGAAAGTAGCTCCACTATTGGGGACCTTGAAGAAACAGGTTCTTTTTGAACCTTACTTTAATGTCCTTACTAACCCAAAATTGAGGCGAGCCTACATCCTACTCCGCTGGCAAACGGTTAAAGGGGCAGTAGTAGAAGGAAGGTACGAGCATATCCCTTGGAAGGCTAGAGTGTGTTCCGGTTATAAACAGGAAGTGGAAGACACAGAGCATTTTCTCCTGAGGTGCCCTTATTTTGATGCTCTTAGGGCAACTTGGGTGATTCCCTGGCTGCCTCTAGAGATCCAGATTACCGACAGCGTTTGCTATCTATTATCACTCACACAAGGAAAGGCCATTAGAGACCTGGCAATATACACCCATTTAGCATCACAGAAATGGCTCCAAATTTGTTCGGATACTCCAAGGGTGAGGTCCTTAAGATAGGATGGGGAACCTGGGACGAGAATGGAGCCCGAGGACACTGTTGGAAACATTTCTCCTAGCTAGCTGCAATATCCACCCAATGTCAACTGATCCTCAGAGGAGGGGAAGAGGGGGAAGAAGCGCTAGGATGGGATGTTTAGTCAGCTTAGAAATTTCTTGAAGGGGATGTTCACTTTGTTTGGTTAACAAGGGGGGAAATTAGGTAAATAAATTATATTTTGCTTACTGCCCAGCCTTGCCCAGCAGACCCGTGGAAGAGTAAGGCACCTCCAGTTAGAACTTTGCCCTATATTAGGGTAGTTGCCCTATATTAGGGAAGAGGTTATAGTAACCCCGGGTATTATAATATGGTATTGAAATAAAATGTGGTTATTATGCTGTTAGATAATTCATGGGCATGTAAAAGTTTGTTGATAAATAATATACAAATAACCAACTACTGATAAACCAGATGTTAAATTGTAAAATGACTAGATAGGCAGGAGGGAATTGACTTAGGATCTGGATTAGTATTAAATATGTCATTTGGTCTCCCTATGGTATGCCTGCCTAAGCAATATACTTAATAAGTAACCATGTCCAAGTGGCATATGGTTGTATTCCTAAATGTTGCTGCTGGTCTGTTAGTTTGGTGTATTTGTTTTGTTTTATTATTGTTTTGTTTTGTCTGGCCAGGGCAAGAGCCAGTGCCCTTAATAAAATTGATTGAATTGAATGGGATCCAGGGGGCAAGTGGAGGGGTTGGAGGAGGAGAGTAGGGAGGAGACTTCCTCAAGGGAGGCAGGAGGGAAGGAGAACAGGAGGGGGGGTAGTAGGGGGAGAGGACTTGGAAGCGATATCCAGGTGGATCTTGTCAATCTTAGAGGTGAAAAAGAGAGCAAGATCCTGAGCGGAGAGAGAAGAGGGAGGAGGAGGACGGGGGTTTGAGAAGGGAGTCAAAGGTGGAAAAGAGGCGGTGAGAGGCATAGTACTGCTGTCTAGTGAGGGAGATAACAGAATTGAGAGATGAGAGGCAGAATTTGAAGTGGAGGAAGTCGGCATGGTAGTGGGATTTGCGCCAAAGGCATTCAGCAGCCCGGGTGCTGGAGCGAAGATGGCGAAAGATGGGGTTGAGCCAAGGGGGAGGGTTACGGGAGCAAGCTGGGCGGGAGGAGAGGGGAGCAAAGGAGTCGAGGGTGGAGGCGAGAAGAGAGTTGAAGGTGGAGATGGCAGAATCGGGGGAGGAGGAGGAGGCAAAGTCCTGGGGCACAATGGCCTGCAGATTGCGGAATGGATGGGGTGATGGGGAAGAGGAGGGGGAGCAGTGGGAGAGGTTGAAGGAGGCAAGGAAATGGTCAGATATGGGATGGGGCTTGAAGGAGAGATCGGAGACAGAGCAGTTCCTAGAGAACACGAGATCCAGAGAGTGACCATCAGTGTGGGTGAAGGAGCTAGTCCAGAGGTGGAGATTAAAGGAGGAGGCTAAGCAGAGGAAGCGAGCGATGCAAGGTTGAGAGGGTGCATCAACATGAATATTGAAGTCACCAAGGATGACTGTGGGGATGTCATCGGAGAGAGGAGTAGGTTGAGCCAGGACTCAAATTCGGAGAGAAAGGAGGAGATGGAGCCGGGGGGGCAGTAGATGACAGCAACACGGAGGTGGAGAGGGGAGTACAGGCGTACCGAGTAGCCTCAAAGGAGGGGAAGGAAAGAGAGGGGGGAGGGGTTGAAACTGGCAGGAAGAGGCGAGGAGGAGGTGGTCTACGCCACTGACTTCACTCTGCTGCACTGGAGCGCGAGTTTTAAGGGGGGTCACGGGGGGGGGGGGAGGAGTAGGTGGGGGGGGGACGTTGGGGAGAGATTACAGGCTTAGTGGGAGGCCGGAGGAGGTGTGGGGAGAAAAGTAGGAGGAGGAGCAGGTGAGAGGGAAGGAGGAGAGGGGGTGAGAGATAAGGACAGACATCTTGGTGGTTTGGTTACACAGGGGCAGTGAGGAGGTGGAATTTCATTCTGTTAATTTTAGCCCAGCTTTCCAATCTATTAAGATTTTTTAGTTCTATCTTCCAAGGTATTAGCTGCTCGTCCGCTGCAAACCTGATAAGTATTCTTTTGCCCCTTCATTCAAATCATTGATAAAGGTGTTGAATAGCACCAGACCCAGGACATAGCGTGGGACCTCACTTGATACGTCCCTTGAGTTTGATGATGAGCCATTGATGGTCACTCTCTTGAGTACGGTTCTTCAACCAGCCATGAATCCACCTTGCTGTAGTGTTTTCCAGCTCACATTATGCAAGTTTGTTGATGAAGATTTCCTATGGAACTTTGTCAAATGCTTTTCTGAAATCAAGATATGTTATGTCCACAGCATTCTCTTCATCCATAAACCAATTATCAAAGAAAACGACAAGATTAGTGTAGTATGACTTGTTCCTGGCAAATCCACACTGGCTACAAGCAATCACTGCGTTGTCATCAAGGTGCTTACAGGTGGTTTTATAATCTGTTCTAGTGTCTTGGTATTGAAGTCAGGTTGACCGGTCTATAATTCCTTGGATTCTCCTTCCCTTTTTAAAGATAGAAAAAACATTTGTCTCCAGTCTTCTGGCACATCACCTGTTTTTCCAAGAGTTCTCAAAGATAACTGACAGCGGTTCTGAGAGTAATTCATAGAGTTCTTTCAGTATCCTGGGATATAATTAATCCAACCCTGAAAACGTGCTTTTAGCACACTTTTTATACTTGGGTCCAAACAGAAATTCAAAAAGTACTGTTTAAAAAGTCTATTAATGCAGACTTAGATTTTACAGAAAAGCTCTCTGCAAGCATTTCATAATAGTACCAACTTAGAAAATGGTTTATACCCAGTTGCTGGCAGGTTGATGGTGTTTTCTCATTTCAAGAACGCACAAGCAGAATATAAAAATTGTGCAGCCCATGAAACAATGTTTAACAAGACAAATACCTTAAATGCTCCATCTCATGGCCTCTTGAAGCTGCTGCCTTTACTTTATCTCTGATACTTTGGTGGCCTTGTATGCTTGTTGTCTCAGCATGTCAGCAAAATCATCTTAGAGTCAACATGCTGATTCATGCTGAGAAACCTGAAAGCCTCTTCTCCAGTAGACCTCGGTGTCAAACCTCGGAAACTGAAATGCCTTCACTGAATTTATGGAATCCTCAGACTCTGGAGCCAGCCTACTGAACTGGGAATATTAGGGTGCTTTTAGACACGATGGGTCCCACTACGGACTGCCCTGGGCCGTGGTGGGATCCATCACTCTGGGTTGGACTCAACCTGGCTGCCAAAAAAACATTAGGCGGCTGGGGAGGGGTGGGGAGACACATGGACACATGTCTGCAAGTCCCCGTGTTGCATGCAGCGCCCCACCCCCTCCCGACTGGTGACAGCCATAGCGCCTGGCCACCATTGCCATTCGGAACCGGGGTGAGTAAAGTGGGCTTTACTCCAGGTCTGGTGGCTGGCTCCTGACCATGGTGGAGTTTAGCCTGGACTGTCACTTGGGAATTTCCCTAAGTGACAGCCCAGGCTAAGTCGGGAGCCAGACCATGATAACATCTGGTGTCTGGTTTCAGACATGACAGTAGCACCCGGATTAATCTGTGCTAAAGCAAAATAATCCATGCCACCATCACATCTGAAAACACCCTTATTCATGTTCTCAGGAAATGGAGAATCTGTGGTGGCCTCTTAGGAGACTGGTAGGAAGCCTGAGCCGTTCAGCAAGAAATTCTGAATGACCATTGTCAATGGCGATACCAGTTGGCTATTGGAATGAAACAGGGCAACCTTTCTGTTTCAGTAGCTACAGATTCTAAACTAGAATCCTAAAGTCTGCCAGTAGGACCACCAAACAGTTCACCTTATCTTGGCTCAATCCATGTTCCTTTCAGTTCTCCCATAAATGAGATTCCCAAGGCAGATGCTCTTTTGTGTCATTTGTTTACTAGATGAATATCTGCCCCCGTGCTCTTATGCTCATGCAAGGAAAGATTCAGAAGGAGCTATTAGAGCCAAAAGGGTGTCCTTTAAAAAAAATGGAAAGCTAGTCCTAATGAGGAAAATAGGAAAGAGCATAAACCATTGCCAGATTAGAAGTAAAATGTGAATGAGGCAGGCCAAGCAGGAATTTGAAGAGCGCGTGGTGCAAAAATTTAATAAACTCCTTCAAGTACATCAGAAACAAGAAGCCTGCTAGAGAGTCAGTTAAGCTGTTAGATGGCATGGGGATGAAAGGGGCACTCAGCAAGGATTGCAGGCCATTGGAGAGAATCTAAATGAATTCTTTGCATCAGTCTTCATTGCAGAGAATGTTGAGGAGAACTATTTTTTGTAGGTGCTGAATTAGAAGAACGGTCAAAATTCAATGACAAATTCTGGAAAGAGGTTCTAGAATAAATTGACAGACTAAATAGTAACAAATCATCAGTACCAGTTGGTAATCATCCCAGAATTCTGAAGGAACTAAATTATGAAATCACAGACCTACTAGTAATTTGTAACCTATTGCTAAAATCTGCCACTGTACCTGAGGATTGGGAGGGTAGCAAATGTAACACCAATATTTAAAAACAGCTCCAGAGGCAATCCTGGAAACTACAGACCAGGGAGCCTGACATCGGTGCCGGGGAAACTGGTAGAAATGGTTATTGAGAACAGAATAAATGGGCATAAGCATGACCTAATGGGGGAAAAGCCAGCATGGATTTAGCAAACGGAAATCATGCCTCACTAATCCATTGGAATTTTTGGAGGGTGTATATAAGCATGTTGATAAGGGTGAGCCAGTTGATGCAGTGTATCTGGATTTTCAGAAACCATTTGATAAGGTCCCTCACAAGAGAATCTTGAGGAAGCTCAATAGTCATGGGATAGGAGGCAGTATACTGTCATGAATCAGTAACTGGTTAAAGGATAGGAAACAAAGGATAGTAGGACTAAATGATCAGTTTTCACAGTGAAGAGAAGCAAACGGTGGAGTACCCCAGGGATCTGTACTGGGACCAGTGTTTAATATATTTTATTAATGATCTGGAAAAGGGAGTAAAGAGTGAGGTAATCAGATTTGCAGATAACACAAAGCTATTCAAAGTAGTTAAAACACAAGCAGTCTGAAGAATTGGATGTGGACTGAGCATCTAAATGGCAGATGAAATTTAATGTTGACAAGTGCAAAGTGATGCACATAGGGGAAAAAATAATCCAAACTATACATACACAATGCTGGGTCCTAAATTAGGGGTCACCCTTCAGGAAAAGGATCTTGGAATCATTGTGGACAGTACATTGAAATCCTCAGCTCAGTGTGCAGTAGTGATCAAAAAAGCAAACAGAATTTTGGGAATTATTTAGAAAGGGAGAGTGAATAAGAACATAAGTGCCATACTGGGTCAGACCAATGGTCCATCTAACCCAGCACCCTGTCTCCGACAGTGGCCAATCACGGTGGATTGGGAGAAGCACCCAACAGGTCACAATGGGGGATCCATTCCCTGTTGTTTTCCCCCAGCTCCCATCATGTTCTCTGATCCTGTCTGGCTAATAGCTGCTAATGGATTTATCTTCCAGAAACTTGTCCAAACCTCTTTTAAACTCAGCTATAGTACTGGCCCTTACCACAACCTCTGACAGTAGATTCCACAACCCAATTATATGCTGAGTGAAAAAATATTTTCTTTTATTTGTTTTAAACTTGCCACCCATGTGTTTCTTGGAGTGTCCCCTAGTTCTAGTACTAGCTGAGAGGGTAAATAACTGCTCCTTGTTTATTAGTTCCACACCACTCATGATTTTATAGACCTCTATCATATCTCCTCTCAGTCGTCTCTTCTCCAAACTGAAGAGCCCCAACCTACCAAGCCTCTCCTCATACGGGAGCCCTTCCATGCCCTTGATCATTTTTGTTGCCCTTCTCTGTACCTTTTCTAGTTCAGCTATGTCTTTTTTGAGATGGGGCGACCAGAACTGCACACAATATTCGAGGTGCGGTCGCACCATTGATTTGTATAGAGGCATTATGACATCCTCAGTTTTATTCTCTATCCCCTTCCGAATAATTCCTAACATTCTGTTTGCTTTTTTGACTGCTGCTGCGCACTGCGCTGTGGATTTCATTGTATTGTCCACAACCACCCCCAGATCCTTTTCCTGAGTGGTAACTCCTAGCTTAGTACCCAGCATTGTGTACGCATAGTTTGGATTATTTTTCCCTACGTGCATCACTTTGCACTTGTCCACATTAAATCTCATTTGCCATTTAGATGCGCAGGCACCCAGTGTTGTAAGATCCCATTGCAGTTCCTCACAGTCTGCTCATGTTTTAACTACCTTGAATAACTTGATGTCGTCTGCAAATTTGATCACCTCACTCTTAACACCCTTTTTCAAATCATTAATGAACACATTAAACAACACCGGTCCCAATACAGATCCCTGAGGCACACCACTTTTTACATCTCTCCATTGTGAAAACTGACCATTTAGTCCAACCCTTTGCTATCTATCTTTCAACCAGAAAGAACAGAAAATATAATAATGCCTCTATATAATTGTATGATGTGGCCGTACCTTGAACATTGTGTGCCGTTCTGGTCACCCCGTCGCAAAAAATATCATAGAACTGGAAAAGGAAGAGAGAAAAGCAACAAAAGGTGTTTAAAAACATGACAGCACAGCTCCATCGTCACATCCAGCGTGTGTTGCGAACCTGCTGCTAATACAGTCTGGTCTGGGTCGAGCCAGCCAACAAACGTGGTGGTGCCTAGGCTGCCAGGGAGGGCGTTGATCCTGTGTTCATCAATTTCTTAATGAAAGAAATTAGGGCCAAGTTCTTTTAAATGAGTATCTTTCTTTTTTAAAAGCTGTTCAAAGAAATACACATCTTTCTTCTGTTTGTGGAATAAAGGAAGATCACACCCTGTGTACCTTTAAAAAGTTTGTGTCTATTAGGATTGTAAAAGCCTGCTTAATCCTCGTGGGGGTTTTTTTCTTCTGAAGTGCGAGTATTTAAATCTACTCTGGCTCTAACTTGAAAACTCGGCAATGCATTTGTTAGTACCTTAACTCTTTTGAGTCGTCAATAAATCTACGTCCATTAGCTTGAAGTAGGACTGGATTAAATATGTTGTGTTTAGATTGAATTTGAGAAGCACAATTTGGAGCACAGAGTATGGAGGGAGATAACAAACAGTGGTTGAAACCAGAGGAAGTGGAGGAGTGTGATCTGAGAATCCCAGACTGATCTGTTCTCTACCAGAAGTTTGAAGAGGAGGTGAAACCTAAACATTCAGATGAAAGATGAGCTATGCTTTAATTTTTTTTTGAGTCATCACCAGCCAAATCCATCATATTACTTGAGCTGGGAGGAAAATACACTGTAACCTTTTAATTGCAGAAAAGGAAGAAAATGCAGAATGGGCTGAAAACCAGATTTTGCTCCAGTTAACGTGTGAAAGAAGGAATTTCTGTGTCTGTTTCTCTTTTTGTTAAGGATTCAGAAGACAGCGAAAAGAGAAGTAAATGAAAAATTTAAATGTCACATGTCTAGGCTCTCAGCTTGATTTTTGTAAAGACAGCCTGCCAGAAGGCAAGAAGCAAATATTCTTGAATTTTTTTAAAAAAGTCTAATTTTGACTTTCATGTTCTGAAACTTCTGTTTTGCTTTTCTACTGTCAGTATCACCCAAAAGGAAGAGGTAAACTTTGTTGTATGAGAGGCATCCAGGGAAAACACTGAAGAGGAGCTGCATGTGATGATCTAGTATTTTGCATCCTTTCTATAGTATTTATGTTCTGTGATGAGCTCTTCCTCCATGCTCCCCCCATGTTGATGAGAGTTGCCACACTCTGTAGGCATTATGTCTTTTCAGGTGCAACATAAAGCTGAGGTTCTCTCACTCTCGAGTCACACAGCATTCTTTTGAAAGAAGATTATCATTTAATAATAGTATCCTGGAGAAATTTGCATTCAGTTTTGGAATTTATTTTGGTGGGACAACTAGTGTGATGCAAGAGCTCACCCACATAAGTAAGATTTGGAACTCTACTGTGCCTACAGCTTCCTCAAACTTTTCTAAGTTTTGCAGATGTATTACACTATCCCAGGGGTGGTGAACCTTTTCAGGCCCGGGGGCCGTATGTTAAAAAACAATTATAAATCAATTCATTCTCTCACGCGATCCTCTTTTTCTCACACACACTCACTCAGCTGTCTCTCTCTCTCTCACACACACACGCTCACACTCAAACCAACTCTTACTCAAACAAACAAACTCTTACTCAGACACACACTGAATAATTCAAACTTGCACACAGTCACACATAGGGGTGCCGGCACTGTGCACGTGCCTGTTTCTCTGCCCGGCCTCATACTAGAGGTCCTGCTCAGCGTGTGCCTCTCCGCGCATGTGCACATGCTGGGACCAGCCTTTCCCTGAATCTGACACGCTCGGACTACATTTCCCAGCATGCCAGATTCAGGAAATGGCTGGTGCGTGCACACACACGTGGAGAGGCACACAGTAGGATGCTTGCAATTGCTGCACCACTGGTGAGTCTGAAGGGGCGGTCTGTGTGGTCCATGAAAGCCCCCCACCCCCCCGGCTACAGAGAAAGAGGTGGGCGCAGGGCCACATAGCATTGAGTTAGGGTGGCAAACCGGCGGGCTGAAAAAAACCAGTGACCCGCTGGCCAGGGGTTCCCCATCCCTGCACTATTCACTTCTGGGGTAGTGCTGAAAGGGTTCTCTGTGTGGACGCTGATAACCAAACCGCTACGTGGTAATTGTTGATCAACTGATGGTTTAACTGAGTTATTGCACTTTCACTTGATGTTGTTTATTGTATTGCTGCATTCTGTTTTTCCCTCTATTCCCTGGTTACTGGTTTGTTCTGTTTGTCCATAATTCCTTCCTAGTTTACCCTCCAAGGCTCTGGTTTCAAGTTTAACTCATTTTTCCACTGACCATGGAAAAGAGGCAAATTTCAGAACTGGGAAAACATATAAAAATATTGTTAAAAACAAGTATAAATCATTCAGTTCATGTAGGTAGGGGACAAATGAACACTGTCTCTAAAATAAAAAATTGTGCCTTTCTAATGTATTTTAAAATGTATAGCATGTTGACAATGGGACTGCACCAGCTCAAGTAGCTGTTGTGTCCACAAGTCTTATAAAGAGTATAACCTTATTTGTTACTCAAGATTAGAGAAGGTTGGGGTTGCACTTTTCCATCACTGAGCAAATGACTTCAGCAACAGAGGATTGTGCCCTGCGGAAGTCTCCTTTAATGTGTGTGAGCGGAATCTAAGCATGTTTATCAATGAGAATTACTAAATCAATACCCATTGTCAGTAATAATATGAACTGCTCATGTACACTTCTGGGCTGTGATCCACAAACCACTTGGTCTGGAGTAGCCTTATTTATGCCCCGCTCGGCTATCTCAAAGTAAGTTGATCATTGCCTTGATTTCCAAATTTATTTGCAACATATCAGAAAAAAGTTTGACATTTGGCATGAGCTGCCCACACATTCTCCTCGACGCTCAGTGAAGGTCAAAAGAGATAAACAAAATGGGATGGAATAGAAAATAGCATAATAGATGGTAAATGGAGGGTTTGTCTTCCCATAGAACACTGATCATTTCTGGACACTCATCTCAAAGGAGAGAGAGGAAAATAAAGTGGAAGTTCAGGGATGTCTCTTTAAAATCATTAAATGTATAGAATGACTTCTCTGAGGAAATATTGTTAATGTTTTGGTCAGGGATGTGAACCTCAGGCCTGTGGGTCAATTATGACCCATGACTTTTTTGTTATGCAGCCCCTTTCTGATGCGTACATCTGGTCCTCAGATCCACACCCTGCTTTAAAACACACTCCCCTCAGCTCTCCCCTTCCCTCAGGCTTGGACTTCTCCCTTAGAACATGCCCCATTTCTGCTCCTCTTCCCCCTGAGCCCAGTCCTTCACTTCCTGTCCTCCCCATAAGTCGGTCCCCGTTCAGTCTTCATGCATTTGCTACTTTCAAATTAGGGAGAGAGAGATTTCCCACCCTTGGTTTAGGTTAAGAGAAAATATAATAGATGTATACAAAATAATGAATGATGGGTGGAAAATGGGTCCCCCCTGTTTAGCCTCAGTGCTGCAGGAATAATGGTCCATGAGATAAAAGTTTAAGCTTGTAGCACATTTAAAGCTAATAAAAGGAAACACTCAATTCATAATTGATCTGCGTGCCACGCACAGCATTGGAGTTCAAGAGTGCAGAAGAACTAAAAAAAAAAGAATTGGAATAACAGGAATATTTGAAGTTTCCTAAAGTAATTTCAAAACAAATTTTAAAATTAGTATGTCCACATCATTTAGGGTGTACATAAACCCAATCTCAAAGTGACAAAAGTCAGGAAGAACATAGGACTATCCATACTGGCTTTTTCCTGACATCTAGAAAAAGGTGGGGTTTTTTTTGTTTTTTTAAACTTGTTTTTATTAAATATTTTCAATATACCTTATTCATTTGCACACCATGTTACCTCCATCTATTACATTCTTTTTGGACCTGGGTTACAGCATTGGTCCATCTGTCTGTTGTGGTGGCGTTACTAACTCTTATTTCTTAACAATATTTCATAGCTAAGTTCAAACAAACATCATATATTACTCCAATTAATTTACGTCTTTTAAACTCCCCCTCCCACCCCCCAACCTGCCCGGGCACAAACTATTACAAATATTTATCAAATAGCATTGTCTTGTCATCCTGTGGTAATTCAAATCCTTCTATGGCTTCCAAAATGGCCAGCCATTTGGCTTCATAGTTATTTTTGGACTTTTCCTTTCTTTTTTCCTTTTGTTCATCCTTTTCTTCAGTCTGGTTTCTTAAATGGTTTTGCATTTTGTCCATGGTGAACAAGTGCCAAAGTCTCGAGATCCATTCCTGAAACGGTGGAGACCCTTCCGACTTCCAATGTCTAGCAATAATGCTGAGGGCTGCCAAGCACAATGTTCTTAGGGCATCCTGATGTCTTTTTATTGTCGAATTTTCCAGGTATAGACCCAAGATCGCTATTTCTAATTTGAAAGGGACCACACCTTTGTTTACCGCATTCAAAATTTTCCAAACTTTACACCAAAATCTATTTATATACATACACTCCCACAAACAGTGTTTCAAATCTGCTGGTTGGCCACATCCTTTCCAGCATATCCCTTTATTAATTCCAGCCCCTCCATATTTAAGTTGAGCTGGCGTTAAATAGAATCTGGTTGTAGCTTTTATTTGTATTTCCCTGACCCCTAGTGCTGATGAACATTTGTGCATATGATTCCAGATGCTATCTCTATCCTGTTCTGTAAGTTCTCTATTTAGATCTTTTTCCCATTTTAGTATGTATGTGTGTCTAGGTGGGTATGTTATTTCCTTTAGATCCTTGTATATTCTGGATAGCTTCCCCCTATTCCCCGTCATGTCAAATAACGTTTTTTCTATTTCTGTGGGCTCCCTTGAGAAGCTAGCTTTCAACTTTGGTTCAAGGAATACACTTCTTAATTGTAAGTACTGAAATAAGTTGATCTTGGACTGGTTTATTTTTTCTAAATCTTTTAGTGGTTTAAATTTGTCTTTTTCAAATAATTGTGATGCTCTCTTGATACCTTTTCCCTCTAGCTGCTCTACCAATTTATATGCTATCTGCCATTCTCTCATATTCCTTCGATTAATAGGTGAGTATGGTGATGCCTGTTTTTTTATTCCCAATTTCCTAACTATTTCTTCCCAAACTGTTATCAATTGTTTTGCAAAGGGGTGGTCTCTTGCCCCTTCGCTTGTAAGTTTACCTTCATCCACCAAAACATCAGCTAGAAATACCAATTCTGTCAGGACTTTTTCAATTGAATTCCATTCTGGTATTTTTGGATTCTGATACCAAAACTGTATCGCCCCCAGTACTGCTGCTTTATAATATAATTTGATATCTGGGGTATTTAACCCCCCTTTTTCCTTTATAGTGAACATGGTCTCTTTTTTAATGCGCGGTTTTCCCCCCCTCCATATCAGGTCTCTCACCAGCTCATCTGTCTGTTTGAAGAAAGAGTTGGGTAGTTTTATTGGGAGTGCCATGAATTTGTATATCAATTTGGGAAGGACTATCATTTTAAATAAATTAATTCTACCTGACCATGAACACTCTAGATTTTTCCATTTTTCAAAGTCTTCCTTGGCCTTCGTTAGTAGTTCTGGGAAATTAGTTCTGTATAATTCTTTACAGCATTTTGTAAGTGTCACCCCCAGGTATTTAATTCCCTGTGATTTTTCTGGAAAAGGGCTCTTTTTTTTTATGTCTTCTAACTCTTTTTTGTTCTTTGCAAATATCAGTGCTTGTGATTTATCCTTGTTTATTTTGTATCCTGATACTTTTCCAAAATCTTCTATAGTCTGTATTAGCTCTGGTAGTGTTTGTTGCGGGTCTCTTAAGAATAAGATTAAGTCATCGGCAAATAATGCCAGTTTATATTCTCTCTCTCCTACCCTTATCCCTTTTATTGCTTTATTTTGGCGTATTGCTACTGCTAACCCCTCTATTGCCAGATGAAATAGTAACGGGGACAATGGACATCCCTGTCTGGTCCCTCTTTGTGTTTTAAATATGTCTGATAGCCCCCCATTGATTTTTAGCTGTGATTTGGGTTGTGCGTATATTGCTTTGATCCACTTGAGGAAATTACCCCCCACTCCCACCTTTTTTAATATTTCGAGCAAAAAATTAATTTCTAAAAAATCAAAAGCTTTTTCAGCATCTGCTGCTATTATCATGGAGTTTGAAGTTAATGAATCTTCCTTCTGTGCATAAATCAGGTTCACCACCTTTCTTATATTATCTACCCCTTGTCTTCTGGGGATAAAACCTGTTTGGTCCGGATGGATGATTTCTCCTACAATCCCTGCTAGCCTATTTGCAAGTATCTTGGAGAAAATTTTGAAATCATTATTTAGAAGGGATATAGGTCTGTAGCTCCCGCACTGGTTCTGAGGCCTTCCAGGTTTGGGTATTAATGTAATTTGCGCTTCGTAAAACGTGGGTGGCATTATTCCTGATAGTAAAATCTCATTATATACCTCTGTCAGATGTGGGACTAAAATTGTGCTATATGTTTGATAAAATTCAGCGGGGAATCCGTCTGGTCCATTGGCTTTATTTCTTTTTAAATTTTTAATTACTTTGGATACCTCTTCAGTTGTTATTAGGGCATTTAGAAAATTGCTTTGAGCTCCATTCAATTTGGGGATTTCTAATTTATCTATATATTCTTTTATCTCCCTAGGTTCAGGATTTGTGGATGTGTAAATATTTTTATAGAACTTCACAAAGATGTCTTGGATCTCCTCAGTCCCAGTCACTTCTACTCCATCGCCTCTGTCAATACTAATTATAGATGCCTTCTGTTGTTGAGCTTTGACTAATTGGGCTAGGGCCCTACCTGCTTTATTACTATTATTATGATAATAAAATTGTATCCATTTCAATTGCTTGGTGGTCTTTTCTAGTTCAATTACATTTATTCGTTCCTTTATTTTCTGTAGTTTATTCGCTACCAATTTAGAAGGGTTGTGTCTGTTTATTTTGTCCCATTTTTTTAGTTCTTCATAGGTTTTAATCCTTAAATTTTTTCCTTTTTTGTATTTGCGCTCTCAGAGCTATGGCTTTGCCCCTTATTGTGGCTTTTGCTGCTTCCCAAAAGGTGGAGGCTAGGTCCACTGACCCTTGGTTTATCTCTATGTATTCCTTGATTTCCTCCTCTAGCTTGGTTCTACTGTCTTTGTTCTTTAGCAAGGTTCTATCTAGCCTCCATAGTGTTTTAGTGTGTGTTGCATTCTCTTCTAGCCTCACGTTAAGCCCAATAGCATTGTGATCTGTGAATACCAATGGCACAATGAATGCTTTTTTACATAATCTGGCTTCGTTTTTGTAGCACAGAATATGGTCTATTTTGGAGTATGAATTATGGACATTGGAGTAAAAAGTATATTCTCTACTCTGTTTATTTAAGTATCTCCAAACATCTGTCAAACCCTTAGATTCAAGCAAATCCCTAATGGTCTGTTGCCTTTTATTCAGTGGTAATGTTTTTGAGGTATCCCACTTTGATAGAGGGGTGTTTAAATCCCCCAGAATCATTAATATTCCTTTTCTGTTCTGGAGTATGATTGGGATATATTTTTATAGAATTGAACCTGGTCCATATTAGGTCCGTATAGATTTACTATCGTTATTTCTTTTTTTTTCAGCACCCCCGTTATTAATAAAAATCTTCCATCCTCATCCTTTATTACTTTCTCTAACCTAAACTCACATTTATTTAGTATAGCTATTAATACCCCTGCTTTTTTTCTTTTAGCACATGAAGCCACTACTTGCCCTGTTTTTTTATGGATAAATCTGTGCACTTCCCCTTCCAATAAATGGGTTTCTTGCAGGCATAAAATGTCTATCTTAAGTTCCTTCACCAGTTCTCTTACCCTTTTTCTTTTTTGAGGTGAATTCAATCCTTTCACATTTAGTGTTAACATTTTGGTGTCAGCCATGGTCATTACTATTTCTTTTTTGAGGTCCTATCTCCCCTCCCTTCATATCTTTTAGTATATCTTTACATTTCAGCCTTCTCATCTTTACCCTTCCCTTAACAAGTTTCTTGTGCCTCTGAGCCCCTGTGCCCCAACACCCTTTCCCCTCCCTAACCCAACTCTCCCCAAACATCTCCCCCAACAGCCCCTCTCCTTTCCTCCCCTCCTCCTTGCGCATCACCAGCTTTTCAGCCTCTTCCTTGCTGTCTAAACAGCTAAAAAAAAAAACAAGAAGTCTCTATCTTACCACGAGGCTTAACCCCCCCCAAGCCTTATTGACTTAACCTTACTGGAGCCTTCAAAAGGCCCCCTGAACTTATTCAATGGCCCAAAATTCTAACAATAAAGAATTAACATTTAACTTCAGTACTCAGTTAAGTCTTTTGATGAAAGATGGAGAAAGGCCTCAAGCTCTTCTGTTGCTTCAAATGCCTTGTTTTTACCATTTATGTTCACAACCATCCTCGCTGGAAATTTTAACACAGGTCTCCAGCCTCTCTCATTCATGGCTGTAAAGTACTTGCTCCATTTTCTTCTTTTATTCATAGTTTCCAAGGCATAGTCTGGGAATACCTTTATAGAGTCATTTCTGTATTTCAAATCCCTTGTCCTGCGTACATTTCTAAGAATCTCCTCCTTCACAGTGAAGCTGGCAAATTTAGCAATAATTGTCCTTGGCCTGGGGAAGTTCTTGTTAGGCATTCTCCCCGTTCTGTGCGCTCTGATGATTTCTGGTTTCTGCAGTGTTGGTTCTTCAGGGAAATGTTCAGTCAGGAACTCCCAAATCAACTCCTTGACATCGTTTTTTTCGCTCCCCTCAGGGAAGCCCACAAATCTAAAATTGTCTCTTTTGGACCTGTTCTCAAGGTCCTCTGTTTTTTGCATAAGAAAGTGAACCCTCTCTTGGAGCGTTGATACTTGTTCCTCCGTGCTAATCGCTTGGTCTTCCAGCGAGGATACTCTTTCCTCTGCTGTATTTAATCTCTGCACCAGCCCCTCCAGCTTCTGGTTTCCTGCCTCAACTGAGGCTCTCAGTTTATTCATGTCTTTTTTAAAGTCTTTTCTTCAAGTAGCAGCCTCATAATTGGGCCTCCTTCAGCATTTTCCTCTTCCTCCACCTCGATCTCCTCAGTGGAGTCCTTCCCTTCTGTGGCCGCCTCCGCTATCACCGCGGGCGCCATTTTATTGCTTGCAACCACCCGGGCCTCAGGACCACTTTTTTCTGGGCGGGCAGCTTTAACATACCGCTCCAGCGGTGTTTCTTTTAGTCCCTTATCTTTCTTTTTTTCCTCCCTACCTTTTGGAGGCGTGTTCCTTTTCACTTTGGTTGAGTTTTTTTTTAATTATTTCGTTGATTTTTGGGCCGTTTTCAGCGGCGGCTTGGGGGAGCGCTCGTGCGAAGCTGCTGCCGCTATTCGCGCATGCGCAGTTCTGTAGAAAAAGGTTTTTTGAAACTGTTCCAGAAAACTGTTCCAGGTTAAAATGACTCCCTTTCCCAGTGCGAGGCCATGATGCAGTTTGAGAACATGTTTCACAGCCAAGCTAGGTCAGGGAACTGTTCAATGTACTGGGAAAGCAAACAGAGCTATTTTCTAAACTCGTTTGGAAAGCAGACCTTCAAGAGCCTCTACAGCTTCATTACCTACCTGGGTTTCACCTCTACTGGGTATGCCGCTCTTGATCAGTGCTGTATGCAGCAGTTACACTGAAACATGTTCTGTAGTAGAGTCCTGCTCAGATCTCACGGTGGGAAGTTAACCCCCTAAAGTTTGTCTAGCTTTGGTTTCTGAGTGTAAATATAACAAGGAAATAACCATTCTTTATATAAAGAGCAGGACATAAAGAGTAACATCAGGTACATAAACTAAATATCTTTTTCATTGAAGAACTTTTAAAAAAAAAAAAAATCTAAGCTCAAAGTATTTACAAAAACTTACTAAAAGCATCTCATGTTGCTTCTTTGTAGGTGTTGAAATTGCTTTGGTCAGAGTGCATAGCACAAAGAAATCATAAGGCTTTGTGAAGTTTTGCTCTTTTCTTCTGCAGTCAGAGCCAAACTCAGAAAGAGAACAGATCATAAATTGGCAAGAGCAGCAAGACACTTGTCTACTCAGTCAGCATTTAATCCAGGATGATGTATGAAACCGTATCCTTATTAGAAACAATTATATTTTTCATTTCAAAGCTGGTATCACTGTTACATTCTGGCATTCTTCACCTATAAAGCTCTTCACAACCTCGCTCCCCCCTACCTCTCTGCACTTATCGCCCTCCATACTCCAGCCCGTGCACTTCGCTCCTCCTCTGTCCCTTCTCTCACCCTTCCACGCCTTCCCTGCTCCCCTAAGCGCCTTCGTCCCTTCTCACTTGCTGCCCCCCATGCCTGGAACTCCCTCCCTGTCCACATCCGCCTTGCCCCCTCCCTTCATACCTTCAAATCTCTCCTTAAAACTCACCTCTTTCGCTCTGCTCTGTCTGACTCTTTATCCTGCTGAGCCACTATTCCTATACCTACGATCGGTTTACCCTTATCCTTGCAACATGGACCTGCCTGCTGTCATTCTCATCGTAACCAAGCCAAGTACGTGCACTTGAGACCTCGCATCTTCATGAATGTTAGACCCCTTGTCTCTCCCTCTGTTCCCCTTCCTAAGTCTCTCCCCCAGCTCCTGTCTCTCAGATTGTAAGCCCTAGGGGCAGGGACCGTGTCTATTTTATTACTTTGTAAAGTGCCATGTACACTGCTGGCGCTATATAAATGTTTGTTAATAATAATAATAATAATTCTTCATTTCATCCTGGATGGAACCCAGAGCTTTCTCCAACTGTTGACGAGACCAAGGCCTAATTATGCTGTTTTAAAGTTATAACAATGAATGAAACATGGAGGATTTGCACAACTGGTTATTCTGGTGTCAGCTGCCAGCCTATTCTTTTGATCTAAGGAAAGTGACCCTGCTGTCCTTTTAATGCCATATCCAAAATAAGCTTGCAATTAGTACTTTAAAAATTGAAGTGATTTTGACGCAAGCTCATATGACCAAAAGTTTAAACTAATGTTTTAGATCTCACAGCTCAAGTACTGTTCTCTGTCCCAGATGCACAGACGAAGTAAAGAATGCTTAATGAGAACAGAAGAATTAGGGGAGGATGAAGAGATTTTTTTTTAAGAGGGTAAATCAGAGACTGGGACCCCAAGCGGGTTTGCCACTTATTAAATGGGGTCCTGATGATTTTGAATCTCTCTAATTAGAGATGCAGATTTCCAAAGCTTGGGGTCACAAGGGTTTCTTTAGTTACTCAGTATGATCACAACCTGATAAAGCTTGGGAACCACTGGGGTAAGTGTTCTATCATAACAGTTTAAACACCCCTATTTCCAGCCACTAAAACAAATTCCTATAGAAGGGAAATGTGGACTTGCCTTCAGCTGTATTTGTTATAAATGCACTGGGCCTAAAAACTGGAACATCCCAACCACCCTCTCCTCCTACAAACCCAGGTGTACGCTTCCAGCTAATTCAGGCATGATCATTCCTATAAAGGGAGGATTGCTGTGCAAGCTTCAGCACCCTTCTGCTCCTAAGCTCACTAGCAACATTTAGAGCTGAAAGACTGACAGCAATGACTATACTGCTTTTCCAGCCGGTCAACCTGTCAGACATAAACAATTCATTTAAGGATTTCAGATTCCACCTGACAGGCAGCCCCTTGATGGACCAATCATGGCTGCATTAACAAGCAGCCTCTTCCATTCCCCTCTTGCCCAGTCTGTACACCCACTACGAGCCCTCTCCTCTTTCATTCACTAATCCAGATACCAATGAGCATGTAGAGAAGAAATAAGATCCCCTTCTTCCTCATCCCTAAAAAGCAGTTGTTCATCTTGAGCTGCAGCTCTCGCCTACACTGTTTGCAAGAGCAAGTGCAACACTTATACAGAATGGAAGAAAGGCATTGACAGTTGTCCTGATGAAAATTGACAGGGTCCTGCAAGAAATAACTGGCATCTAATAAACATGGTGTCCACCATTGCCCCATCCTAACTCCACATATGCACAGATTTCACATGTAACCTCTTACACACACACCCACACACACACACCCGTATGACTGTTGTTTGAAGAGTACCCACAGATCAGGCCATCAATCATGCAAGTGGCACAAGGTACCGTGCTCCGTGTCGGATATACTGAAAAATCCTTTTACACACCTTCACACGTCAAACGACTAATGCCAGAAATGTCCTGTTGCTGGAAGGATAGCCCCCTTTCAGTGCCTCATGCCGCTAACGTAGTTCAGACAGATATAGCAGGACATCCAGCTCCTCACTTTCATAGGAGTATGCTGCTGCAATCAGAGTAGAGATGTGGTGTAGTGGTTAAGGTGCTCGACGTGGACCTGGGAAGCCAGGGTGCAAATCCCACCCTAGCCGTGATCTCACTAGGTGGCCCTGGGCAAGTCACAACCTCTCACCCTCAGTTCCTCAGCTGTAAAAATGGGAATGTGTGTGTCTGTCTCTCCCTGTGTTCCCTCACCCTTGTCCATCTTAGATTGTAAGCCCACTGGGCAGGGACCTGTGCCCAAAATCTGACCCTGCAAAGCACTGTGTACGCCTGGTAGTGCTATAGAAATGATAAGTAGTAGTAGAGGTGAAACAAATTCTGGATTTTGTATCCACTGATTATTTTTATCTTCAGATAGCTATCCTGAATATCTAAATAATATCTACAATCAAAACTAATATTTATGTAGTGGCTCCTTGGAATGTCGTGTCCTTTAAGTTCCCTATACTCCCCTTCTAATTAAGCTAAACACATGTTCCTACCACTTCTCAGCTGCATTAATGCATCTCTGTCTCTCCCTGTGTTCCTTTCCCTTGTTCAATAGATTGTTAGTCCCTCAGGATAGGGTCCCGGTCTCTAATCATGATTGCTCAGCACCAGGAGCATTACTCCATCTTGTTTCCCCTTTTGTTCAGTGTATATCTGAGGCCGTTGGGCAAGATCATGGGTATTTTCAAATGAGCAAGCTAATGGGGAGGGGGTGGTGTCCAGTGCCGCCATGTTGCTCTGCCGTGGAGCACCCACGTGGGTGCAGTGCATGGGGAGCGATTCAGATGGGCAGCTCCCAGCATGCCTACCGTGATCATGCAGGCAGCCGCCATGCACTCCTTCTGTGGGCTGGCCTCGCAAACCACTCACATGGGCAGCCGTTCCTCCTCCCTGCATCACTCCCTACCCCAAGCTCTGCCCAGTAGCCTGCCCCCTGCCATGATGCACAGCTGTGGAAACCATGGAACAAAGAAGCCACAGCAGCCATTAACCCCATCCTGCCCAGGAATGGGTGCAGCCCCTGCCAGTCTTGACCAGCCACGGAGGCACATACTAGGCGGGACACATGGAAATCTCAAAACATCACTTGCAGAATGCGAACAGCAGAGAGCAAAGTGCACAGTAAGCTGAGTGCCTATAATGAGCAGGCAAACGAAACGGGGGGAAGGAAATCACAGTAAACCCCAAGCAGGCAAGCTGGTTTGGCTGCAAGCGCTGGGCACAGCATCCCTAGCAGGCAGCAAAGTCCGTGACCCACGGGCAGAGACCCTCATACTCTGGGGACTGGGCAATCCAGAACAGTGGAACCACCCAGAACAGAACACATGGAAGTACAAAAGTGTAGTGAAAAAGTGAGTGTGCTCACACATACTCAGCACCTATACATAAGAATGCAAATATATTTATTAGAACAAACAATAACCATCAGTAACGGTTACATAGGCTAAAACAATCTAACACAACAGGATATTTTTACTAAAAAACAGGAACAGGTAGAAACCGAAACTGAAAAAAAAAGTGGTCAGGGCCCTCTGTTCCTGCCCCCCCCCCCCCCACCCCCCGGCGGCATCTTCAGCACACACTCTGGTCACGGTGCAGCTGGTGGCAGATGTTTACCACATTGGGTGTTTTTAAATGAGATGCTACCACACAGGGCCAGCGATCAACCATGTATTTGAAAACCAGTGTGAAGGTGGCCCGTGTCTCATGTAGCACCCACTCATAGCCACACACGGAGCACTGCTGAAAAATCCAGAGTGCCCCATGCAAGGAAAGCCAAAAAAAATAAGAACCATCTGCTTCTTTAGCTGATCCTGCCTGCTGACTGTGTGTTTCTTCTGTTTGTTGGTCCACTCTGTTTCCTAGCCTCCTCCTTGTCTCTTTTCTCTGATGCTGTTCTCTTCACCACCCTACAGTAGTGCTGGTATCTTTTCCCTTGTGTTTGGATCCCTCTCTTGTGTATCTTCCGTTTAGCCTCCTGTTCCTTCCTCTAGTCTCTTGGAATCCTTCTTGTAGTTTTCTACCTGCTCTGGGTTTCTTCTCCCTTGTATGCTCTTTGTTATTCCCGACTTCCCAGTAGTAGCAGTCTTGCTTTCTATCTAGGTGTGTGCTGAGGCATGCCTGCCTCCCTCCTTCTTGTCCCCTGTTCCTTTGCTCCCTCTTCTACTCCTCTAGCCTTTCCTCTTAGTTAGTTTCCTTGCTCTGTGGATCTTATCACGGTGTGCTGAGATTAGTGTTTCCTTTGTTGCTCCTTAGAGTATTTCCCTTCTCTGGTAGCTCACCTGTTTCCCTTTATTCTTATAGTGTGATTCCTAGTTACCTTGTGCTCCTTGTTAAGATCCTTGCTTCCCTCTTCTTCCTTGTAGGAATAGTATAGTATCTAGCTTGTGCTTGTGCTTGTTTCCCCTTATAATCTCTTACCCCTTCATAGTGTCTTGTTTCATGCTTTGTCCCTCATTCCTTAGTTCTTTATTTAGGCTCCATCTGTTAATTAGTGTCCATAGCTTGTCCCCGATTGTTCTTTAGTACCTGGTCTTCTCTTTATATAGTTTTTAACTTCAGGCTTCTGATATTGTATGTGCGGTCCTTCTCACAGTTCCTTAACTCCTCTGCTGCTTATTGTTCCTGTGTCGTATCTCTGAAACTCATTGTAGCTCTTCATCCTCCTTAGTACCCTGTTCCCTCTTCTTCCTTACCTCTACTTCCTCCAAATTATACTTCATAGCTCTGTGGCCCTTAGCTCTTGTTCCTAGTTTCCATTCCCGACTTGTGCCTCTTAGCTTGTATTGTTCTGAACTCCTTGATTTTTGGTTCCTTCCTCAGTCAGACTCCTTGTTTCCCTATTAGATTCCGTGACGCTCTGTTCCCACCTAGTTTCCGGGCTCCTGCTCTCTACCTGTTTCTACCTTTGATCTCTTGTTTTCCCCCTTTTCTCTAACTTGTTCAGGGTTTGGAAATGGTGTCTGAGTTCTAAACCCGATGATGAACTATTGCCTGTCCCTTAGAGAGATGCGCCAGCTGTAACACCCTGAGGGCTAGTTTGAACCTAGTGTTGGTTACCCTAGGTAGAGTTCTCTCTCTCTCCTGCTGTCTCTAAGCATTCTGTCTAGCGTCCGCTGCTGGTCATTGTTGGACTTGCACCCCCTCCCCCAAAATCCCTGACACCCACAGCCCTTCTGGAAACTCTTAAAGGATGCGTGCAAAATGCAGCACCACATTACCTCAAAGTACAACACACACACCCCACCCCTCCAATGCACAAGGGAAGAGCCAACACCATAGAGGACAACAGCTTCTTGCATGCCCTGCCCAGTATACAGCTCCATTCTTGGCCAGGACTACCAGCAGCTGTAGAGGCTCCCGGGTCATGGACAGGAAAGGTTTACTGACTGCTGTGGCTTCATGTTTCCATGGTGTTGTGTCATGGCAGAGGCGAGCAGTTGTGTAGGGCTTGGGATCCACTCCTTTATCCAGATATTAATTCAAAGTAACGTATACTGAATTTCAGTATCCAAACTATGACTTAAATACACAAGTAATAAATTCAAATAAATTAAAAAGAACTATATAAAATACTTTCAGTTAATGAAGGTGTGTGTACTGCTGCTTGTCAGCACTGAACTACGAAGAGTCAATTGCTTTAGTGGGGTTGAAGTCTTGCAGAGGTGATCCATTCACAGCATGTAGCATAAAGGCACACATCCTCCTTCCCCTCCAGCCCCCTCAGGCCTTCCCTACCCCCACAGAGCCCACCCATTACCCCATCCTCACTGCCCCACATCCTCCCTGCCCCCCATTCCCATCAGACCCTCCCAGCATCCCTACCCCCACACATCCTCTCAGACCCTCCCTGCCTCCACACATTCTCCTTGCACCCAACCCCCTCAAACCTTCCCTGCCCCCACACAGTCTACCCATAACCCCAGCCTCCCAGCCCCCACACATCCTCCCTGCTGCCCAGCCCCCTCAGATCCTCCCAGCCCCCACACGTTCTCCTTGTCCCCAGGCCCCTCAGACCCTCCCTTGCCCCATGCTTACCCCCAAATTCCCTGCCTCCACATAGCCCACCCATGACCCGAACCTCCCTGTTACCCCACAGCCCCCATATAGTGCCCCCACCCAATCTTCCTGCCTCCAGACACCCCAGACCCCAAGGAAGGACTACAGTGCACAGCTATGGGGGATGGGTTTCCACACCTCCCTCTGACCTTCCTTACCCTCGCTCGCCGATCAGCCCCACTGCAGCCTCTCAGACTCCTCCACTCGGACTGGAACTGGACCGCCGTCACAGCTGCCCTGATCTCCTCAGCTTTGCCCAAGCCAACGCTGCCTTATATTGCTGCTGCCGCCGCCACTGCCACTAATCCTTGTTCTTTCCTGCACACTGTAACTGAACCACTGCCACTGCCCTGATCTGTCTGAACTGCGCCCAAGCCAAGCGCTGTCTCGTGTCACTGTTGCCGCCACTTCCGCTAATCTTTGCCCTTTTTCATACACTGGAGGCACTGCACTTCCACTTCCGGGCAGCGCCGCAACAGACAGGAAAGGATTTGGGGGGCCCCCCTTCGCAAGCTTCGGCTTTGAGTTATGGTGCCTGTACTCACCACCACCACCCCAGCAACTGGCACGGCCCCCTTAAAACCCAAAGCAGTGCACATTTCCCCGCCCCCCCCTCAGCAGCGCTCATTTCCTGTTCCTCTCACAAACAAGCCCAAGCAGCGCATGTTCCCTGTTCCTGCCCCAGTTGATTGCCAGCTTTGATTTTCTGGGCGCAACTTTTGCACCCTGGTTTTTTATTTTGTATGTATGCCCTGAAAGGGTTCCTGGTAGGGCTGGGGGAAGGACCGGGGGGCCAGCTGGGCTGCAAACAGCCATGGGGCTGCTCTGGCCTTTGTGTCCGCAAACCTTCATGGTACTGGAGGAACTGTCTACTGGCATAGCTGGCCACCCCTGTTCATATAGGCAGGGGCTCCATGGCTGCCCATTGCCATGTGTCCATTTGGCTTGCCCTGCACAGCTCACTCTGGATTTCCCGGCATGACTCAGTGAGTGGCCATGAGTGGGTACTCTGTGGCTCATGGGATTGCGTATTCAACCACTTAACTTTCAAATGAGCAGTCAGCTCTGTGGCTCCTGGGTGGCCATGTGGGGTAGCATCTTGTCTGAAAACACCCCATGTGTAGATTTGGAGTGAGATGTCATCAGTATGCTCCCAACACCTAGACCTGTCTTTCCTTTTCATCCACCATGGGTCTTGCAGCCTCAGTGCTTTGCTGCCATTGGGGACTGGATGTGGGTGAGCCTACTGAAATTGAATCCTGATAATACCAAAGTGTTGACAGTTGGTTGGTCTTGTGACCTGGGGTGGTTGGGCATTGGGTGCCTATGATTGATGGGGTTCAGCCTCCTTTGGTCACTCAATTTCACAGCCCTGGGGTGCTTCTAGACCATCAGGTTGCAGCCGTGACTAGGAACGCTTTTCATCAACTTCATCGGGTGAGAAGGCTGCAACCTTTTAAAAAAAAAATCAGAGTTGAACTTGGTCATCATCATCCATGCCTTTGTTTCCTCACGGCTGGACTCCAGCAATGCACTCTATATGAGCTGCCCCAGAATGCTCGTTGGAAGGTACAGCTGGAGTAGGAAGCACTAGCCCACCTTCTGACAAGGGTGGGCCATGGGGAGCTTATTATACATGTGCTTCAGACTCTGCACTAGCTTCCACCAGCTTTCTAGGCACAATTCACAGTGCTGGTTTTGGTTGGGCTCAATGTATCTGAAAGCTCACCTCTTCTCCTATATTCCATCACAATCCTTTATATCAGTTGAGGTCAGCCTCCTGCTAATTCCATCATGGACCCACTCAAGTGCATACAGCCAAGACCTGCAGTAAGGATCTCCCAGTGGCTGCCCCACAGATTTAGAACTTACTTCCTTGGAAATTCACTAAAGCCCAAGTCTGAGCATTTTCCAGAGGCATTGTAAAACCTTCTTATTTAGCTAGGCATTTGGTGGGAGGGGATTACATGTATTTTGGTTATGTATCTACTTAATATTTTTTTTGCCAAAATAAACCCTAGTATTTACCCAGAAAAACAAGGAGTCATTTTTTCACCCATTTTTGTTGTTGTAATAAATACTGATAAATTCCTTGGAAAAATAAAAGAAAATCCAAACTGAAAATGAAGGTCTAGGTATGGGAAGAAGATTTCAGCTTCTCGATCTAAGGTAGAGCCCATTATCAGCTTAAACATGTAAAGCCTTGAGACACTAAGTATCTTGTTCTTCATTTACATTCATAATACGTTGGCCTCTGCAGCAGAGTGTGAACCCGCAAAAGCATCATCTGCCACACCATGGAGATTACATTAAGATTACTGTATCCCAAACAGCTTTGGCTCTTGCAGCTTCCCGCAATGAAATTTCATATGGATTTTGGGTAAATGACTGACAACAGCAATAATCCTGCAGAGACTCCTACAATGAGTCAAATGGCTCTGCAGCCTCTTCTCTAGCTGCTGTAGTGCTGTATAATTCACTTGGTGTTTTAACTACACATCCAGTGTAATCAAAGCAAATTCTGAGCATTACCGAAAGCATCACAGGACCTGTCATTTGCTTCACATACAGCGACATGCAGAATATGGGTCCCTCACACATGTACACTGCTGTCTGAAGCAGGCTCTCTGGATTCTGTTTGTACCTCAACTGCTAGCCTACAGTGCAGCTTTGACAATGCATTTCAACCGTCTGTATATGATCAATTTTACCTTTCTGTATTCGATCACTCATAGTACATTTGGCAATGTCCGCTTCTTTCCCCAAGCTCCATGAAGGGCTGTCTTGGGTTCTGTATTTAACTTGCAAAGTGCTCCGAGCACCATTTGGTACTGAAGGTGCGCTAAAAATAATATTTTATTATTATTAGGGGAGGGAGAGCAGATGAGGTGGGATGCACTGCATGCTGGGGAACTGTAAGTTCCCACAGTTTCGATTCATTCAAGGCAATCCCACTGTAGAGATGCCAGATCCAGCTGTCACACTTGAGGTGGATCAAAGTCCCTCTTCTGGGATGTCTCTCAGGCAAAGCACTTGAGCAGTGTCCCATACTAAAACAAATGACAAAACAAATTGGAATGCCAACTGGAAATGATGGGGATGTGTGAATGACAATAAGGTTTAATGAACTGTAAAGAAATAAAAAGGAGCAGCTTCTCAGACAAAGCCATGTACTTTCCAGGTGTAATGAAGTGCAGAGAAGAACATGGAAGGACAGAGAAAAGATGGAGAGGATACAGAGGAAAGCAACAAAGATAATAAACAGTTTAGAACACAAGCCACATGAGGAGAAGTTGAAGAAGCTGGGTCTGTTTAGCTTGGAGAAAAGAAGACTAGCATAGGATATAACAGTCTACCCAAATATTTGAAAGGTTGCCATAAAAAGAATGGAGACCTTGGTGGAATGACAAGGAAGGGGAGAAGCAGGTGAAATGACAGTAGATTGGGATTAATGATAGAGGATGAGGTGGTGTTAATTCCTTGCAGGATTATCTTGCCAAACATTCTGGCAGGATTCTGATTCAACCACAGTTTTATTGAATAAACAGTATAGGTGTGATCCTTTCCGTAGGGCTCCCAGATACCATCTAGGAAAGGCTGCTCTAAGCCTTTGTTCCCCAGCTCTCCTCCCAGGTTCCTTGGGTTCAGGACTCAGGCCAGCTTCCTGAGCTCCTCCCCCCTGCGGCAGCTCACAGCAGACTGTTGGCTCTGCAGCAACCTTCTCCTATTATACCCTTCGCAGCGGGTGAGACCAGCGTGATGAGCAGGCCACAGCCTGTCCCATCACAGCTGGAATAACAGGAAAGAGGCCATGGGAAATGAGGGAATAGCAAAGGAGAGCATGGAATGGCAACAGGGTCAGGTGGGGAATGACAAGAACAGGTTTGAATGTTAAGGGAGCTATGGGAAACAGGTATAATGAGAGTTGTTTCTTCTTGCTTGCATTTCCCCCTTCCTTCGTTAGTATTTACTGTCGTTTTCTCTGGTCTTACTGTACCTGATGGGTATTTTACTTCGGCTGAGGTGTGGCTTTTTTGCAATTTTGGAAATCATAAAAATATATAGCTAATGAAAATCCTTCCTATTATTTCCAAGTAACATTCCATTATTTCCACCAGCATTTTCATGGGTGGGTCCTTGTGCATTAGGCTTTGAATTGGTTTTGAATTGATCCATGTGAGAGAGTGTTTCTGCACTGAAGGGTTGCATGAATTGAACCTGAAGGCATGGGCTTGGGAGTCAGAGGGCACGGCTTCCCTCCTGCTTTACGCAGTTGGAATAATGGGAGGTATGGAGAGCCATCCTTCAAGGAGGAAGATGACTTTTGACTGGTGAAGCCAGATGCTGCAGTTCCATTGGAGACACCAGGAACCAAGATTATCATGCCTTACCATGGATTCATTTCCCCAAGATCCACGGAGCACTCTAGTGCTCCACACAATGCACTGTGGAACATTCCCACAACTCTGCCTCCACAGTGTTTGTTAGGCAACCCCTTCACTTTGTTCTGAGGCAAGAATGAAGGAGGAAACCCTGTTTCTCCTAACACAAGAGTGTACAATGGAAAGAAGCTCTGCAAGAGAGCCCTTTTCCCCTCTCCTCTTCACAAAATATCATAAATATTGCTACCTGAGGGTTTTCTCATCATTGTTACAAATGTCCAACCCACTTCTAAACCCTTGACTTAAATGGGTAAAAACACACGTGACAGCGGCCTGCTGTGGCCCGGGACCCATCGGCATGTGTGTTTACGTGCCACCAGATGTTAGCCTGGGACTGCCCCAGGGTGAGTAGGTGACTAGCCGAGGCTGCATCCTCAGAAAATCTCTGAGGATGCTGCCTGGGTTAAGGGCAGACCATGCAGACCAATGCAAGCTAGCATGTGTTCAGCCCCGTCTCAGGGCAGGGGCCATGGCTGCCTGCCATGGTGGGGGTGGGGCGCTGGGAGCAGGATAGGGGTGGGGCTAGCTGCCCACCCACACATTTGTTTAGCTCCCTGTTCTACCTGGCACGTGGGGGGGGGTGGGACAGCTCTTGGCTGCGGATGCGTTAGTTCGGTGCTCCTCCCCAATCCGGGCCTTGTTGGCTGTGGTTTGCCGGGACAGGGAGCCACTGTACCACCCACATGTCTGTTTTTACCCAGCAATATCTTGCATTAATGAACTTCACAGGCTGCATATAAATATATATATTTTAATCAGTGTTAATTTTGCTGTCTTTCAATCTAGTTGAACCTCTTTCTATCTTTGAATTACGAGATCAGGTAAATAGGTGTGCTGAGCCACCTTCTTTATAGGAGAGGTTACTTTGTATTTTTCTCCTCTCTCTTTTTCTCTTCTCTTTTACTTTTCTCCTGAGCAATTCCACCTTTTTTCAATCTCTCCTTATTTCAGACATCTTTCTGTGCACCTAACGGTTCTTGTTGCCTATTTCTAAAGCACTTCTACCTCGTCTATATTGTTTTTATAGCTTAGGATACCTTTTTACAATATCCTTGTTCATGATGTAGGAGCTCAGTTTTGCCTTTGAGTACCTCTCACCAAAGTACCTTTTCATTACAAGGATTGCTGACACTGTGTTCTCCTATTATGTAACTGACACTTTACAGGGAATCTACAAAGTATAAACAGGGGTCACCTGAGTATGTAATGGCTATTTTGTTTTTATTTTTACTAGATGCATGTCATTGCCACAATTTACACTCGGTGTCTTTGCAGAAAAAGGAGAGAATGTCATGGGAAATGACAGAAAGGCATAGATTGCTTTAAAACAATTAGCAGGGCAAAGACCCCAAATGGCCACTTAATTTAAAAAGGGAGGAGATGATAATACTGGCCCTGAAGCACACCGCTTCTGTGATGAAAAAGGGATAAAGTTCTCGGTCTCTAACAGAGCATCCCAATATTTTCTTTTCCTCACAGAAACCCACTCAGTCTTCTGCATATTTCATACGTCTTTTGTAGTTTCAGTCTACCCTCTCACTGCAAAAGAACAGCTGTAATACGTTATTTGAGGCCATCTCGACTCTTGCGTACAGCAGAGGCAAAGAGAGAAGATACTCATGAGTCTCAGAAGAAGAGAACTCTCCTCTTCCAAATTTCAGTACTTGTCCCTCTAAGGTATGCCAACCTTAGAAGAAGGAGAAAGGGACCTGCTTCAGCTCTAGTTTTCCTGAAGCTCGGGAATTTCTGTAGCTCAGGAGGTCATGAAATTACATGTCACTTCCTCTGACGGCCTCTTCCTTTTGCCTTTCAACCAGCCCCCTCTTCTGCGTGGTGAGAAAATATGAGCTGCTCTCGTTTTTCTAAATAAATTAACAGATAGGGGACACAAAGGCACAGTGGCCAGCCATAGCACTCAGCAACAGTGGCCCCTGCCCTGAGGTGGGGATGGAGGGGCTTAGCACATGTGCTAGCCTGCATTGGCCCTGTGGGCAACCCTTAGCCTGGACTGTGTCCTTGGAGATTTTCTGAGGACGCAGCCTGGGCTAGCCACCTACCCACCCCGGGGCAGTCCTGGGCTAACATCTGGCAGTGTGTAAACACACGTGCCGGTGGGCCCCAGAGGCTCAGGGCAGCTTACAGCAAAGTTAAACAACAAACCACATACGTTACTAAAAAAGAATCACCATCCCCTAACATAAATAGATATAGAAATAGCCAAACCCTCCCAGCACAGCAAGAACCTCCCATTCCTCTGACCCCCTCCCTACCCACACTACTTACCTAATCCATACCTTCTTCATAGGGCAAAAATAGACATGTGGCCACCATGGCTGCTCCCCCGTCTGGGAGGCGGGAGGTGTAGAAGATGGCAGCCACCACCCTTAGGACCGACTGGGCTTGGCTGTGATGTTGGCCTGCTTGGGCGGTCCTTGGCCCAGGCTATGAGCCTGGGATCATCCGGGGGACGAATTCTGGGCCAGTTGCCCACCCAGGCCGGTGCAAAAGCAGACCCACATCTGGTGGCCCTAAAACTGACAGAACAGTGAATCTCTGGCCCAGGCGCGGCTATAGCAGGCCCTCATCACATATGGAATATGGAATCCTAGAATAGTCAATCCAAAACTGGACTACCCATACTCCAGCTACTGTAACACCTTAATAAACAGATGTTTAATCACTGGGCACTATTCAAATCCTTCTTTAGTGGCTGAATTAAAAATAGTAGCTGGCTGTGGCTCGAAAGAGATTTTGAAAGAGAAATCAACTTCAGGGATTTTCAGTCTGGCTTTTGTGAAAGGGTGTTTTATTTGTGTTTATTGACTTGATTCTTTAAAGTTCACTTTTAAAATGTTTATTATACAAGCTGCCCTGAGTCTTGGGGGAAGGGTGGGATAGAAATTCAAATAAATTAAGCAAACAAACCTTTTTAAAAGTGAGAAGAACAGGGAGTGAGTTTTGGGGAGTAAAGGAGTAGAGTCTCAGTTTGTATTGTGTCTACTCCTTTGGGTGATTTCAGACGTTATGGGCGGGCGGTTCACCACGGTGAACCCCCGGGGGGGTGAAGAAAAGCCCCTAACAGACGTGACGGGACCGGGACCATGGCCGGGAACCGGACCGACCCATCACGGACCGGGGCAGCACAACAGACGTGCAGCCGATCCCCAGCCGTGGTCAAGACTCCCAGAAGACACCGGGCAGGGGCGGGACACAGACATGGCCGTCGAAGGGCAAACGAAGCCAGACGGCACAAAAGGGAACGCCCACACAAGGGAAACGGGAAGGGAGGGGGGAAGAGGGAGAACAGGCAGACAGGTACCACACACAGCACACGCACACGCACAGCGGACCCGCGGTGGGACACACTGCAAGACCACACGCCCGGGCGCGCGCACACACACACACGGGAAAGGTCGGGAAGGGGGGGCGGGGGCGCCTGGAAAACAGCACAAGGAACAATGGGAGGGACATGGGGGGGCACAGCTAAGGGGCAGGGCACAGGCAGCAGCAACCCTCACCCCCACAGCACCCCAGTCCACAGAGGCACCCCCGCAGCACCGGAGCCAGTCTCGGAAAGGGGGGGCCGGGACCCCCGGAACAAGGCATGATGGGGCCCCGCATTGCACAGCGAGCCCGGCGGGGAGAGTCCAGGAGGAGAACTGTGGCCCCACAGTCACAGAGGGGCAGATGGAGGGCAGACAGGTCCGAAGGAGCCCTGATGCAGGTCCAGTGACACTCCCCCCCC
>QEPC01001533.1:17272258-17299939 GCA_003113815.1 Sphenodon punctatus
CCCAACCTGCAAAGGAAGAGGATTGGAGCTGAAAGACCAAGGCAAAGTGTGGGTGCATGGAGCCTAAGTTGTAAGCGAGCACAGTATGCGAAGCCATACAACATCTTTACTGCTTACATGGTGTGGAAGTTAAGGTGGGAGCCTTAACACACAATTTCTAGGTTTGTTAAAGTTTGCTTGGTATGAATCTGCCTTAACTAAGTTTGTAAAACCGTAGGTTTTTTGCTTATCTAATTATTCAAGATAGTTAAGACCCAGGCAGACTGTGAGGAACTACGGCGGGATCTAGCTTGACTGTGAATGGGCAATAATATGGCAAATGAAATTCAATGTTGATAAGTGCAACATGATGCACATAGGGAAAAATAATCCTCACTTTACATACATACTAGGTTCTGATCTGGGCGTAACCACTCAAGAGAAGGATCTTGACGTCATTGTGGATAGTTCCTTGAAAATATCGGCTCAGTGTGTGGCAGCAGTCAAAAAGATAAACTGAATGCTAGGCATTATTGTGAAAGGAATAGAAAATAATAGGGAAAATATCCAAATTTCTGCTGTATAAATCTTTGTTATGACCCCACCATGAATATATGTGCAGTTCTGATCGCCCCATTTCAGGAAAGATATAATAAAATTGGAAAAAGTTTAGAATGGCAACAAGGATGATAGAAGGGATGGATTGGCTTCCATATGAAGTGAGGCTCAACAGGTTACGACTGTTTAGCTTGGAGAAGAGGTGATTAAGCGGGGATATGATAGAAGTTTATAAAATCATGAGCGGTGTGAAAAAAGTAAATAGGGAACTGTTTATTTACCCTTTCTCACAATAAGAGAACAAGGGGATACTCTCTGAAGTTAAATGGTGGCAGATTTAAAAAGAACAAAAGGAAGTACTTTTTCACTCAGTGGACAATAGAATTGTGGAACTCGTTGCCAGAGGAGGCAGTGAAAACCAGCACCATAACTAGCTTCAAATGGAAACGAGATATGTTCTTAAGAGAATAGAGCCATGAATGCTTACTAGTTGGGACTTTAACCCCTGGCTACTGGTATTGAGAGTGGTTAGGAGGAGATGGGTCACACCTCCATGACCTGTATTTGTACTTCTCTCAAGTTACTGGCCACTGTTGGAGACAGGATGCTGGGCTTGATGAACCATGGGTCTGACCAATGTGACACTTACGTTCTTATCACTGAGTGTGTGAGAGACGGGATTAGGTCCCCGGTCACCCAAGTTCAAGTCCAACACCTTATCCGCTAGGTTGCACCAGTTCTCTGTATTGCAAAGATACTGGGTGCTATATGGAGCTAACATTAGCCTTATCCGGTGGTCCCCAGACTTTTTGGATTAACAGACCACTACCAATCCTGTCAATTATTTGCAGACCACTATGCACAAGGTGGACAGCTTCAGTCTTAGCTGCTGTTGCTGCTGCCATCTCTGGCCAACACAAGCACATTTCCATTGTCCCACAGCAGTAATCCTTCCCCCTCTAACAACCAGAGCTTACTTTGCTTACGAACCAACTGGAGACCACTTACCCAATGCCGTAGCAAGGCTGTCATGGGCTCATGGCTCAGTTATGACCCCCCAGGTCTAAGTGGCAGCCTTCCCAAGGCTCCTAGCCAGCCTCAGCCTCCTCCTGCGAAGGTTGTGATGCCCCCGTGGCTCCTAGTGAGGCCTCCTCAGAGTGACAGCAAGCCCATCAAGAAGGAAGTTTTAAGAGTCAGCGTGCCCAGTACTCCTCCCCTGTCCACTTTGAAAACTTGCTTCTTGGCAAGGCCTGGGTGCCACTAGAAAATTTTCACAGTGTTGACCCCCCTGCCCATTCTGAAAATTTCCTAGTAGTGATGCTTGCAGAGGGCCCCTTAAGAGTCCAGGGTTGAACAGACTCCCTTCACTCCATGATAGCTACTCCCTTGATTACTATGACCACACTGACCAAGGTCTGGGAACCACTGGTCTAAGGTCCCTGACCTTTGCCTACCCAGAGGCCCTTCAAATTTAATAGGATCTCATATACACAGGGATTTCCCCGCAAAGAGCTATCAGCAGAACAAGGTCTTGTGAGCTCATATTCAGTGGAAGCAGGAACCATGTAGCTAGTCCCATAGTGGTAAAAATGGCTCAGACCATTGTAACCGTGTCTATATTCTAGCTCCCACTAATTCCCTGGTGCACTGTTCAGTTTAGATGGGCATACAGCCAAACACTGCCCTTTGATAAATGCTGATTTTAACAGCGTGGGCCCTGGCCCTGATAGTTCCCCTCAGGATTAGACCCCCAAAGTAACCAGGTCCACACAGGGAATTAGCAATTGTCCATTTATTCAGAAGTGTGGCAATCTCCACCATTCATTACAGATCCTCTGTAATATAGTCCCACACTTCACGATGTTTCTCCCTCGTACCAGACTTCTTATGCTCCTGTTCTGTTTCTCAAGCAAATATCCCAGCTGAGCTCTGGTTCCTCCCTGTGCCTGTTCCTTTTGTCTGACCCTGAGACCGGCGCAGACTGAATCCAGCCCAACTCAACCCCTGATACTGAGCTAGCCAGAGGCTTTTGGGGGCCACACCACACAAAGGTGCCCTTAAAGAGTTCTTGCCCAATTATGTCTCTGCTCTGTTACACTGATTAAGGCAAATGGAATGTGCAAAAAGCAAGACCAAGGTTTGGTTCTTCAATTCTTAGATCTTTATTGCAAGCAGAATCCCATTACCATGTATTTGGAGTAATGTTATAGGAGCTCCTAAGGAAAATAAAGTATAACTTTAGTGTAATGAACTTCCGGGAAACCAGAGAAGAAACTTATTCTCTCATGGTGTTCGTTATAATCAGGACCCTATCAATTATGTGCTGCTGCAGTTGCAGCAGTTTTTGCAGAATTTTGCATTTGGCCAAATTGTCACAGAAATTGCCTTTGGCAGCACAAATTTGCAGCCTGATTGGGAAACTAGCCAATGGAGTGCAAGTGCTGTTATGGCTGGTAGACTGTATATTCTGAGATGATGAGGTCCTGTGCCACAGCTACTAGAGAGGAACAGTCCACGAACCCCAAAGGAGAGAGAAGAGGGCCCTGCTGATAGGGGTGTGTGTGGTATTTTATGAGGATTTTCTTTAAAGATATGGGATGTTCAGAATAGATGGCAATGCGTGCTGGGGAGTTCATTTGCATTCAAAAGTTGCATAATTTGAAGGATTTTGTATATTTCCCTAATTTATTCTGCTTGCAGAATCTAGATTTTCTGCTCGTGGAATTTCAGGGGTGGTGGGAATTGCAGAGTACACGGGGTGCTGATTATAATGACGTTTGTCAGTGTGCAAGTGAAATAAGTTGTTCTTAAAGTTGGGATTGTTATACACAGGTTCACTATAATCAGAGAAAACCTTTAATTGGCAGGCTTGAGCTTGAAAGCGCTTTCTACTCTGCTTCACAGTAGCTAGTTTAGTTTCCTCACCTTTTGCAGCACCAGTTCACTAACTCTTCAAAATACTGTTGCCAGCTCTTAGGTGCAGTTTGAGTATTACTAACAAGAGCAAAAAACTCACTAGTTTTAAGTAGAAAACATGGTGCTATTTGACTGCAATCTATACCTCACCATTATGAGGGGAAAGTTGTTTCTGTTTTATGATTGATTATGTTTTATAGTGTTTAAAATTGTTTTATGTTATATTTATTATATGTTATTGTTAGCTACTCTGGGCCGCCTGTGGAAGAAGAGCAGGATACAAATCTTATAAATAAATAAATAAATAATTGCTTGACTTGAAGATGGAGCATCTGAAGATTTAACCCTCTTATCAGTGTTTTGGGTCCTAGCCTAATTGGCTAATTAGCATAGAAAAGACAGGCTGAAGGGAGAATTTATGTTGTCCATTTCAGGTATCCCAAGCATTCAATTTTCCAGAATGCTCATTGTTTTCTTACTCTCGTTTTTTAAAATCCTACTTTTGCTACCCCTGTATCCCTCTTTTATTCTCCATAATGTTGAACTATTCAGTTAGATAATACAACTAAGTTTTCCTTTTCTATTACTTTTCCAGCCCACCCAAACCAACTGTGTACATCTCTGGCGTCATTGCAAGGGTGAGTATGCAACTGATTTTCATTTTGGTCATTTGACAACTGTTAGAAAATTGGTTTTGGTCTCAGTTTGACTTCTTCGTTGATTGGAATAAGTTTTCTGTTTATGTTTTTATGTAAGCTTCCTGGAGTGTTGCTTTATTTTTTCCTCCAGATTTTATCATGTTTGAGGTATAAATTGGTATATTAATGTTGCTGGTATAGACTTAGTGAGGTTAAAAATATGAAGCTACTGAACTTCTTCCTTTATGTTTAGAATGTGGTTGCCGTGTTGGTCTCGCATATGAGAGAGATGAGAAACAAAGTGGTTCAGATGTTCTCTTTATTGGACTAGTTTCTGTCGAGTTTGTGTGAGCTTTGTGTACTTCAAAAGCTGGTCTAGAAAAAAGCATCATCTTAACAACTTTGTCTTTTTCCTTAATGGCTGTTTTGCATCTGCTTTCTTCAAAACCTGTTACATTATTATTATTATTATTATAGACATTTATATAGCACCAGTCGTGTGACCTGGTGCTGTACAGAACATAGAATTCCTGCCTTTGTAAGCAAATCACTACATTGCTCAGAATTATGTTGGAGTTAATAAGATGGAGACTTAAGGCTCTGTCCTATATGGATTCAGTTACGGAGTTTCACCTTCAAATGTATAATGTGATTAAAGCACAATCACTTTGGCTCCAATCCTGAAAGCACATATATACGCAGAGTTCCATTCAATTCAGTGGCGCTGCATACCTGTGTGTGTTTTCAAAGTTAGGATCTTGGGGGGCTGGCACCATGATTTGCAGTAACCTTTACAAGACTTAAATGAAGAGACTTGGAGGGGCCATCAGAAAGGACATGGAGAAGCAAAAATTCAGATTCTCCCCCACCTTTAGACAGGGGAGTGTGACCTCCTTCTCCAGCCCGTTTTGGGTGCTGCTGATCATTTTCTGTTCCTTCTGGAAGAGGCAGTTTTGTCATGCATTCAAAAAATTGCAGTGAGTAGCTGCATAATTCCCAACTGAGTATTAAGCAGTTATGCAATAAGTACTCCAAGTCCAACTGGCAGAGTATGCAACTCTCAGGTAAAGATGATGTGAATGGGACCATTGCATGTTTTAAAGAGACACCGGAAATCTAGTTCAGTTACATCTTTAGTTTCAAGTCATTTCAGACACTGCCACTGCTCCTGAATTGTTGTTGTTGTTTTTGGTGGGTGGGTGTGCGTGCATGTTTGGTTTTAGCGATTTCATTTCCAATGTGTGTATCGTTTTGTTACACCTTTGTGCTGTGTAAAATATCCATGCCCTCAGTAAAACTGACCACAATAAAGCAGTTGTAGCGATGCTTTTATAGGACCATCTTCTGCCAGTAAATGCCTGCAGGCTCTCCAGCTACACGGCACACTCCTCTCCAAGCAGGACTGGGAAGGTCAGACCTCCACCTGAGGTAAACATGAGGGCGCTAGGATTAAGAACATAAGAAATGCTGAGATGGGTCAGACCAATGGTCCATCTAGCCCAGCATCCTGTCTCCGACAGTGGCACTTCAGAGAAGTGCACAAGTCATAATGGAGTGATACATTCTCTGCCATCTGCTCCAAGCCCCTGACATTCAGAGGCCTCATCCCCCAACATTAGCTTATTTTATTTGATCAGCTCTATGCTAATCAAGCCCAGCCTCTCTGAATTTAGGTCAAGTTGGGTGCTGTCCTTCTTGTTCTTGCCTGAATAAGAGCTGTTTGAAATCTGAACGTTTGTGCACACTTGTCAACAGAGGTTGACCCAATAAAAGGTATTGCCTTAATGCAATAATGGACAACTTGAGCTAATAAGAGAGCCACCCTCAAGGGCCACAAGACACAAGTATTTAGCACAGTCACAAGTCAAGCTGCCCCTACAAATGTTCCCCCTTTCCTGGTCAGCAATGCATGCCTAGTGCACACAGAATGAAACGCTCCTAATGTTCTGACTGCTACAGAAGAGGAGTGAGAAGGAAGGAGAGGATTACATCACCCTAAGACCACATGACCACTGGACTCTTGCTGCCCAGTGCTGAGACAAGAGCCCAGCACCCTGTGGGTTGCATGGTGCACATGGCTGTGCTCCCTGGCTCAACAGTGGTGGTGGCTACCTCTCCAGTGCTTCTTAGCAGCAGCTCGGGCTACAGCCCTTCTCTTGACTCACACTCCCACACCTGCTGCCTGAGAGGGGCTATAGGTTGATCCTGGGTGGGAGGTGCATGCTGCCCATGGCTGTAGGCTACCTACTGCTACCTTAGGGTGTTAACAAATGAGAAAACAGCCCGCATTAGCCCACACCAGGTGCATGTCCACCTGCTCATTTATTAGGGGTTCATCACATGTTGGCCACCACCCACCCGCCACTCACGGTGGAGTCCAGGGACATTGTGGACCATGAATCCAGACAGGAGAGCAGGGTGCCGAGCTGCCTTCAAAGAGGCGGTGGTTCAACCCCTGCTCAAAAAACCATCTCTGGACGTTGACTCCCTTGCCAGTTATCAGCCTGTCTCTAACCTTCCCTTTTTAGGGAAGGTTATTGAACAGGTAGTAGCTCGGCAGCTGCAGGAGCATCTAGACTGACTCAGTTTTCTAGTTCCTTCACAGTCTGGCTTTTGTCCGGGCTATGGCACTGAGACTACGCATGTGGCTTTGGTCGATGACTTCCGGCATGAATTGGATCAGAGCCACTCGACCCTGCTGATTCTATTAGATTTGTGGCTGCTTTTGATACCGTAGACCATGAGATGATGGTGACTCGGACTGAGCCAGGGTGGGCAGGACTGTTCTTGAATAGTTCTGCTCGTTCCTGGGCGGAGGAACTCAGCGAGTGGTGCTCGGGGCTCATTTTTCATCTCCTGGGACCTCTTGTGCGGAGTCCCGCAGGGTTCCATTCTGTCCCCTCTCCTGTTCAACGTATATATGCAGCTGTTGGGTGAGGTCGTAAGGAGCTCTGGAGTTCAGTGTCCTCAATATGCTGATGACACCCAGCTCTATCTCTCTTTTTCTTCATCCGACCTGGACCCCGCAGTCTTGGTGCTCACACGATGTCTGTCGGCTGTGGGGGCACTGGATGAATCCCAACAAGACGGAGGTGATGCTAGTGGGGAAGGCAATGGGTGTGATGTCCCGCATCATTGATAGGGTTTGTCCCCCATTAGTTCCCCAGGTTCGGAGTCTGGGGGTGCTCCCGATGGCGGGTGCGATGGCTTAGACCATAGGTCTCAGACTCCGAGCTGGCCACTATCATTCATGCTTTCATCCCCTCAAGACTGGACTATTGTAACGAGCTCTACATGGGGCTGCCCGTAGTGACGGTTCGGAGGCTGCAGCTGGTGCAGAATGCGGCAGCCCGTCTCCTTACGGAGAATGTGGGAGAGGAGCAGAAAAATCACTGGGAAACAGCTCCACAGGATGGGAAAGGTATGTGTGGGGGTGGGTAAGAAGTCACTGGTGGGCTGGCAATGTGGGGGGAACCAAAATGGCAGTCGGTTGTGGAAACATAGATGGTGGTGGTGATGGGGAGAATGATGGAAATGGTGGGAATAGAACTACATGGTGCTGGTATTCAGCCACAGCATCGCCACAACAGCCACATAGGCCAGGTACACATTCCTGCTTACCTTCAGGCTGGTGTGGGGGTTGAAGCCAAAACGGCAGTGAGGAGAACTAAAATGGCACTGGAGGGGAAACCAATTGGCACTGGGATCGTGCTGCAGCAACCTCCCCAGCTGCTGCATAGGTACTAGGGGTGGGAAGTTTGGATCTCCTGGTATCCGATACTGCCGGTATTTGGCAGTATCGGGGATACCGGATAGATCCAATAGTTCCCCGTGCCGGTTTCTGTACCAGATTTTTTTTTAAATCAATGGCTGCAATGTAAACAACAACAAAAAAACCAGGAAGTTAAAAACCACTTTCCCTCCCCATCCCAGGCTGTGCGGGTGGAAGGGGGGACACCCACCACCCACCGTGCGTAGCCTGGATTTTATTTTATTTTTTAAACCAGGCCCTGCGGAAGCCAGGGCTATGGAGGGAGCTGAGCTCTCCTCCGGGAGCCCACACGTGGCTGGCTGGCACTCTCTGGCAGCCGGCAGGCAAGACCGGTAACCTAACACACACACCCTGGATCGCCTTTTTCCTGTGCTCCCTCCGGGTGGTGGCGGCGGTGGTGGCGGCAGCAGCGCAGTGCAGGCCTGGCTGCAGCGCTGGATTCAGCGCTTCACTAGGCCTTCCGAGGGGGGGGGGGGTTAGGTTACCGGTCTTGCCTGCCGGCTGCCAGAGAATGCCAGCCAGCCATGTGCGGGCTCCTGGAGGAGAGCTCAGCTGCCTCCATAGCCCTTGCTGCCGCCGGACAGCTGGCGGTGGCCCAGAGCCTGGGTCCAGTCCGGTTTTAAAAATACAGGCACTAGACCCACCTCTGGCAGCAGTTGCAGTGCTTGGCCAGCATGCAGGAGAAGGGGAACAAGGATTTGGGAGATCTGTTGTCCCAGTCTCTCCAGATTCAGTCCTCCGTTCTCCAGCATGTAGCTGCCGTGAGCACAGCTGTTGTTGGCCAGGGGCAGGTGCCAGTCGCCAACGCCCTTCAGCAGTTCACGACACCCCACTTGGATCCCACCTGCCTGCTCTGATTTCCCCACCATTCAATCCTGCAGTGAAACCAGGAAAACCACCCAAGCTCTTTCTGCCCTACACCTTCACTCATCAGCCAGCCTTGGTCCCAGCACACCGCCTCCTCCACCAGTTCAACACGCTGTCTCAGCCTCCACAGGAGGAGGAAAAGGAGGCTGGGGAGAATGTAGACCTGTTAGCTGCACCAAAAAAAGAGGAAAGATGCTGGAAGATATTTAAAAAACAAAACAAACACGCATTTTGTACTGTAAAATTACACTTTTTAAAGAAAAGTTAATATAAAGTTAAATAAAAGTCGAACTGGAAATGAGTCCTAGAAGCTAGAAATTTCCAGCACTGCTTTAAAAGCTCAAAAGAGCAGGTGGCACTGAGCTGCCGGTTGAAAAGCCTTTGTTCCGAGGGTGTAGGCAGTGCTTTAGGCCTTCAGTGAGTAGGCAGGGTCCCTCCCTCATGAGCGCCTCCTCAATGCATGTTTCAGTGTTGGGGTCCAAAGTCTCCAGTGTACCTGCACTCAAAAGAAAGGGGTCTGGTGGAAGATGCAGGTGTCATGTTTCTTCCTAGACCACCTGGCTAGCACATCCATGTACTGGGTACAGTGGTCCATTATGGCCCGGAGAACCATGGGGAAAAAACCGTTCCGGTGCGGTTAGTTAGCTTTGTTATGTGGTGGACAGATAATGGCTATATGGATCCCATTGATTGCCCCCTATACAGTTTGGGAACCCCTCCCTCCGAAAGCTCTCCATCATCTTCATAGGTTCAGTCAACTGCACCACCTGGTCCAGCAGCACTTCCACTTCTGCGGTGCAAACCTCAACAGGGATGGCGTCCACCGTGGAGGATTCAATGCCAAATTGCTGGGCGACAGAGCAGCAGGAGTCTGGAATGACAAGCTTCCATATAGCAATGGGCACACGCTTCTCCATGGGGATGGGCACCTGCATCACCATGCTCTGTTTATCCAGTTGTGGCCTGAGGATCTCTGTTATCTGAAGAACGAGGCGATGGGGCATCCTAAAGTTAGAGGTCCACTCGGCGTCTCACCAAGAGGACAGCACTTTCTCCCTCCAGTCTGAGCTTTTCTCCTTGATCCGCACAAACCTCTCGGTGGGTACAGCCAGGCACGGGGTTGTTGACTGAAGCCGCGTCTCCTGACAGGTAACTGTCAGCATGCATCAGCTCCCCTTGCAGGGCTTTGATCCTAGTCGGTTGTCGCTGGAGGAAGGCAAGTCTGTGGCACCGAAGCAGGAGCCGGCTTCACCATGGGGTGCGCCCCATTACCACGGCCACAGCTCATGCAAAATCCCATTTGTACCTTGCAATTTCATCTTGCCAACGACAGATGAGTGTTTGGATCTGCTGGATTGCTTTCAGGTTCTGCTCAGCAGTAAAAATGAAGACCTGGAGCTTGAGACCTGGCACTCTGATATTCTCTGGATCTTTTGCTACATCTGTGAACTCTGCAGTCCATGTGCCAAATGCTTTGAACAGCTTAAAGAGCTGGGCAACTGGCTAGGTAGGATTGGCTGCATGTCGCATGCGAGCAGTTATTGGCCACTATTGGTCATGTGTTGTCCCGGAGTGAGAATAGCCTGGAAGAAAGAAACAGCTGGGGTTCGCCACGGGAATTATCTCATTTGTTCTCACCGTTAGCTGCTTTTCCTCTTACTCTCTCTTCAATTTGTGATCGACTCAGCAAACACACGCCAAGCGGCAGAAGGTGGCGGCTGCTGGAGGAGCGGAAGGGGCAGAACTTTCTTACCACCAGGGGCTGCCCCATTCCCTTCCCCCTGTCCACTGTAGGTGGTTGGTAAAGGCCAGAACCAAATGCCACTTACTGTTTGACAGCTGGAAGCCTGGGGTTGAGGTAGGCATGGGTTAGGTCTGGTTTTTTACTTTTTATTTTTTAATTGTTTTTAGGGGGATATACAGTGGGGGAGTTTTTGAGGGAAAGGACAGAGGTGGGGAACAGTGCACTGGTCCCCTGGTGAGGGGGGCACAGACATGGGTCGGGGGAGGATTGTGCCACCCCACCCCTCCGTGAGAGGGGGTATGAACAGGGGTGTGTGTGATGCCTCGACCCTTGGTGAGAGGGGAGTATGGGCAGCGATGGGGGAAGAAGGGTTGTGCCACAACCCCGCAGTGAGAGGGTTATGGGCATGTGGAGTTGGTGGGGGGAAGCAGTGCCACAGCCCCCTGGTGGGAGGAGAGGCATGGGGGCAGGGTAGTTTCCCTGCCTGCCTCCCTGGCTAATTCTTCTCCAGGGATGTCAGGCACAGGGGGTGCCCATAAGCTGGAGAAAGAGGAATGTCCTTAAGGGGGATGAGTTGCTGGGGCAGCTGCTGAACCGATTGGGGTCGTGCTGGGCATGGAGAAGTATGGTGGGGATAGGAAAAGTCGTCATGGGTATAGGTGTATGCACTTGGTGTCTAGTCCCCTGTCCTCATCTCCGGATATTTGGGGGTTGAAGTCAGTGGAGCCTCTGATCTGCCACTGATGCTGCTCAATGCAAGGTTAGTGGTGAATAAAACAATTACCATCCATGACCCTATTCAGGATGAGGCTGCTGTGCTTGTATGCATTACTGAGGCCTGGCTGAACGAGGCTTCTGGGCCTGTGTTGGGCCAGAAGGTGCTTCCATTGGGGACTGGATGCAGGCGAGCCAATTGAAATTGAACCCAGACAAGACCAAAATGATGATGGTTGGCCAGCCTTGTGACCTGGGATATATAGGGACCTCATTATTGATGGGGTCCAGCCTCCTTTGATCACTCAGGTTCACAGCCTTGAGGAGCTCTTAGATCTGTTGCTGCACCTCAGTTGCCAGGTTGTGGTGGTGGTCATGAGCGCTTTTCACCAATTACATCTGGTGAGAAGGCTGTAACCTTTTTTTATCAGATTCGGACTTGGCCACCATCATCCATGCCTTATTAACCCCATGGCTAAACTACTGCAATGCGCTCTACAGGGAGCTGCCTTTGATGACTGTTCAGAAGCTGCAACAAGCGCAGAATGCAAAGGTTCATCTTCTGTTGGGGGCAGATTGCTGGAAGCACATTACACCATAAGAACATAAGTAGTGCCATACTGGGTCAGACTCATGGTCCATCGAACCCAGCATCCTGTCGCTGACAGTGGCCAGCTACAGTAGTTTGAGAGAAGTACAAGTATAGCTTATGGAGGTGTGAGCCATCTCCTGCTAACCACTCCCAACTGCTGATAGCCAGGGATTTAAGCCCCAGCTAGTAAGCTTTTATGGCTCCAGTGCTCCAGAGTCTGCACTGGCTACCAGTAGTTTTCTGAGTACAATTCAAGGTGTTGCCATTAACCTATACAGCCCTAAATGGCTTGGGCGCCAGGTATCTGAAAGATGACTTCTTCCTTCATGCCTCATCAAGACCTCTGAGATCAGCCAGAAGAAGCCCATTAAGTTTCCACAACAAGGGCTCTCAGAGAGACATTCTCGGTGGCTGCCCAAGATTATGGAATTCTCTCCCCGTGGAGGTTTGAATAAATAAATAAAAATAATAGAACGATTAGCTTGCACAAAGTGGTGTCAATTTTTTGTTCTTATTCTTTTGTTTGAGTTTGTTTAATTTTTTTACTCCCTCCGCCCCCCTTGAGATTTTTCAGACCAATTGTTCATCTAGCCCAGCATCCTGTCTCCAACAGTGGCTTGGGAGAAGCACCCAACAGGTCACAATGGGGGATCCATTCCCTGTTGTTTTCCCCCAGCTCCCATCCTGTTCCCTGATCCTGCCTAGCTAATAGCTGCTAATGGGTCTATCNTTTTAAACTCAGCTATAGTACTGGCCCTTACCACAGCCTCTGGCAGTAGATTCCACAACCCAATTATACGCTGAGTGAAAAAATATTTTCTTTTATTTGTTTTAAACTTGCCACCCATGAGTTTTATGGAGTGTCCCCTAGTTCTAGTACTAGCTGAGAGGGTAAGTAACTGCTCCTTATTGTTTTGTTGTTGTTGTTGTTATTATATATATATGTAATGTTATTGGTTTTAATTGTTTTTTTCTGTGTTTAAAATTGTGAGCCACCTTGAGCTGTTTTTTCAGGAGGGACGGGATATAAAATTGTAGAAATAAATTAATTTCAGAAACCAAACAGGACAAAAAGTCGAGAACAATGTGTTTTCTCTCTTTTTTCTCTTTTCCCAAGCTATTTGGTTGCTTGACTCCATGATGAGACCTAAATTTTAGGGATGGACGGTCTGTATTTGGATTGATCCATATCTGTCCGGATCAGGCCATTATGGATCAATCTGAGTTACGCTTGCCAGTTCCAGATCTGGATTTTCCACCCCACCCCTGGGGCCTTGTAGTGTACTTACTGGTCTCAAAGGCAGGGGCTTGACTGAAGCTCAGTCGGTCTGCCGCTGCTGTGGGGGAGCTGCCAGCAGGCTCCCTTGCCTTGGTGCACTGCCAAGCTCCCAGCTCTGGAGTAGCACAGAACAGCTGCCCTTTTCCAAAATGGCAGTGACACTGCCACTGCCATTTTGGCAAAGGGCTGTGCATGTGCAAACGAGCCCCAGTGGCCATTTTGCACACGCACACTCCAAAGCCAGACGCTTGGCAATGCACCGCGGTGAGGAAGCCTGCTCGGAGCTCCCCCACAGCTGTGGCGAACCGGGGGAGCTTCAATCAAGCCCCCTTCCCCAAGGCCAGTAAGTACACTCCTGGGACCCAAGGGATGGGAGTGTGAGAGGTCGGACCCACTGCCCCAGGAGGGAGTTCAATGGATGGGAGCACAGATTGGTTTCCCATTGACCTTAATGGAATCTGAATCCATATCCAAATCCATAACCTGGAATTCACAGATCCAAATCCGGAAGGGATCTGGAATTCAATCCCATGATGTCAGCCAGCAGTGTAAAATGTCCAGAGTATATCAAATAGCAGTTAGGGTCTTGACTGCATTTGCAGATGGAGTGACGACTCCATTTTGATTCACATCTCCATAGACGAGAGCCTCCGTTTTGGGGGCTGCTTGTCACAGTCGGTAAACACGTTCAGGTAGCAGTGTTGGGCAAATCTCTAGTCCAAATGCTGGGCTGGAGTGCAGGCAGGGTGTGTCATTTAGTAGGCATGCTTTTATTTATCTTGGCGTGTTCTTTAAACAGGGTGATAAAGACTTCCCTCCAGCAGCAGCTCAGGTGGCCCACCAGAAACCTCATCCCTGCGTGGAAAAACTTCCCCACCCACCGCACGTCAAACAGCAGATCCATCAGCCTCGCAAGTGACCACCCTGCCAGAGACCCACCCCATCTGCCACCGCTGATGAATACATTGTGAAAAGGAAATATGGTTCCTGGAAGGTTCACGCTACCATATCCGTGAAACTGGCCTTTAAAAAACAAATGAATATGTCATTGCTTTTGCCTTAATTCTCTATGGTTTAATTAATACCAACATCATAATAAGTTCCATTAACCCTGAAGGAACATTTGCTGCTGTGTATTTACTGATCAAGATCCTTAGTCTTGCTTAGAAATGTAGTAAGCCTGGGGGTGGGGTGGGAGGGGGGGGTTGTTTGGTTGGATTTGTTTTTTCAAACACCAAACTTGATTATAAAGAATTGATTTGATTAATGCATTTAAACCCATCCCTTTTAATTCTGGGAGTGCCACATCTAATTAGCTTGCTTTATATTCCTGTGCAGCTTTACTTTATACAATATTGAGGAAGGGACCAATGACCCATTGGATGCTTTTTTCCCCCTTTTCTCTCTTATTTTGAGAGATCTGTAATTATATGGTAATTTGATTTTTAAGGCACCATTTTGTTCTTTTAACACATTTCTCATCTCAGATCCAACAGGGATGTCTCTAATGGAAACATCATGTTGCAAGGACATACTCTCTGATTGTAGCCAACAAGAAAGAAAAGGACCAGAAAATGTGCTTAAATGGACAAAATTCTATTGGAAGAGAGTTCATTTTTAGCTCATACAGCCTTGTACAAGCCCCTTTGTGCAAACTTTGCACTTCGGGACTTTACAAGGTTGAGGACCAGGAAGACATCAAAATACAGGGAAAGCTGCCCTGCACCTTACCATCACACAAGTGGCCTGTGGCCCCATCATGAAGCTTCAGGGCTCTGTGAATCCTTTCTGAATGAAGTGGGCAATGATGAGCTATAAAGATAAGTAGTTAAATCAGTAAGAGCGAGACAGCCCGGTCCCGAGCTTCCTTAATTCTAACAAGGCCAGTTGAATATGCTCAGTACATTTGAGGGTAATCTGATTTGTGAATTTGTGCACAGCAGAATGAACGTTGAAAAATCTGGACTATCAACCTGTGTAACTGTATCGGTCACACTCTGTTATCTGTTTCCTTTTTTCCTGGTCCTTTTATACCAAGCAGGGTGTAATTGTGTTACAGATAAGATAGAAAAGTTACCATCTTAACTAGCGTAATCAAATTAGTTAACGCTGGGGCCGGACAAGTGTGTAAACCTTTTTAACACTGTGAAGACTGAGCTCGTTTAGCCTTCCCCCCCCCCCCCCCCTTCTCTCTCATCTCTATGTGGCAGTGATTTTTGTTTTGTATTTTAAAAATGTAAGCTCCAGTTTTCATATGCCCTTTAATTTTTAAATGAACATAAATACATTAACAGCTTTTGTATCCTGCAGGTTTGTAAACTTTTAGCAGCTACAGGGACAGTGGCCCCTCAGGCCAATGCTAGTTGCACATCTGGCAGACCTTTAGAAGTTTCTGTCCCTGGGGTCTTAAACGGTGCATTTACAGTTATATTAAATGGCATGGAAAAACAACAAAAGCAAACAATTTAAATTCAAACAAACAAATGCATTAAAACATCATAGCAAAATTTATGCATTATTATTTCATTTATTATTTCATGAAGGGCTGTTTACTTTAAACCCCAAAAAAATCAAGACCAAAATTAAAACATTGTTGCTGAATAAATTAATAGCTATTTCATGAATAGCAGTTTCTTTTCAACGAAAAATCAGAATAAATAATGTGTCATTTCCATAGGCCAGTTCCTCATGGGTGAAACCCAGTCCTGTGAAGAGGTTCTTCATAAGGGCTACGCACTACATAGTGTGATCGATAAGTGGCGCAGGCCTCCTGAACAGGAATGAGTTTCACCTCGTAGTCAGGTACAAGCCAGTTTGTCACGATGAGGCTTCTGAGTGTGGAATGGCTGCAACTCTAAATGCACCTGTGCTTGCAGAGATGGGGTTAGGGTTTGGGATTAGGATTGCTTTTAGGATCACAATCTAAATAAGATGCTGTTCAGCTGAGGAAAGTCTAATGTTTCTCTAGAACAGTTTTTCTGCAGGGACTTTTATTTTTCAAATTTTTTCACTGCTGTCTCAGCTAAGTAAAGATTTGTTCCATCCCAGAGTCGGATGTGGCTCACATCTTGCCACGAATTAAATTGGCATACTTTAAAAATCTTGAAATGCAGTTTTAGTACTGCTGGCGTCTGGCCGAAGCACAACAGTTTAGATCTCTTAAAGAAATTGGCAGCCCTGTAAACGCTTCAGCATGCGAGTAACCTTATAGATGTGTGGAGTGCCCATGTGGATGTTTGCAGGATCAGGTCCTGAAACTGAAGCAGACTAGTAAGGGTACAATCAACAGGTGTCATTCAGCTGCACCAACAGCCACTGGATCACAAAAATAAATCTGCATCATTCATTTGGTACTATCCAGACATTGCCTTGGTACTGGTGTCCAGTGCTACAAGACTATTAGGGTCTGACAGTGGCAGCACTTACAGTTCTATTGATCTCAAATGACATGCCAAGTTACCAAACCTAATGGTAGAGAAGTAAAATAAAAAATTGTTAATTTTGTGATTTTGAATTCCTATTGCTTGTTGTCTTTGTAATGAGTACAGAATAATATATACACAATTTTCCATTAGATGATCTAGACACCAGTGGCACTTACCTCTTAAAATAGTGCTAATGCTTTTCAACACGGCAAGCTTAGAGGGGCTCCCTCTGTGCTAAAACAGAGTGTAGACATTTTTACTGCTTCTCTTGTGCTGTGTCTAACAGTCTCTACTACAAGACTAGTATGCCAAAACATTAAATTTGAAAAACAAAAATCATAGCCACCAGGATGGATGATGTGCTGCTGAGCAAGGATATATTTTTAAATTAAATGAATGCATTTTAATAGCCTTTAAGTGAAATAGGACCTATGCAGAAGTTTAGCCATTGACATGAAATGCATATGTAAAGAAATGTCCTTGGATTATCAATGTGGTAGTGTCACAATAAAATTTCCTCCAAAAGAAACATCTGGTACATTCTTTCCAAGAGTACAGTATCTCTGAGCGGTTGTGGGTTTTTTGTCTTACTCAGAACTTCAAGCAATGATTCAGCGCTTGTTACTAGTGACATTTATCAAGGGGCTGCTGACACAAGGCCTGGGAATTTTTAAATCAGCTTTTCACCCTATGAAATATTACTAGCTCAGTTAAAATAAAACCAACTGCACTGTGTTGGAAGGTAGGTTGGTATTGTCACTTGTTACTCTAGGAAATCTCCAATTAGCCTTTCTTGGAGGGTCATGTGGGGTGAAAGCTGGAGAAACTAGATATAGTTATTAACCTCTATTTCTTATATAAACAGTAGTCTTGCTTTATATTTATAGTTTTGCTTATTCTCTCACAACACAAAAAGCTTTGAAATAAATAAGAGAAAGTTTGCTGCAGTGCTGTAGGTCATATTACAGTATATTTATACCATCCTTTGTAACATACTAGCTTTCATTTATACCCCTTTCATTTATCCCCGCCCCGGGGGCCTTCAATTTCAGAACTGAGCGCCGCCGCTCAACCCCGCTGCCACGGCGCTCCACATGGGGAACCCCCCCCCCTTTCCCCAGCCACTGCTGGGGCCTTTTAGTTCAAAATGAGCGCCGCTGCTCTGCCCCGTGGCGCCGGCGCTCCACATGGGGAATCCCCCCCTCCTTTCTCCAGCCCCTGCTGGGGCCTTTTAGTTTATCCCCTCCAGGGGGCTTTAATTTTCAAACTGAGCACCGCCGCTCCACCCCTCAGTGGTGGCGCTCCACATAGGGAGACAACCCCCACCACACCCCTTGCGGCCTTACATTTTCAAACTCCACATGGGGAATTCCCCCCCCCCCCCTTTCTCCAGTCCCTGCTGGGGCCTTTTTTCATTTAAGCTGCCTGGAGAATCCCCCCCCCCGGCCCCAAGCTGGAATGTGAAGGCCGCTTGCAACCCACATAGGACTGGCAACGAGGACTCACCTTAAGTAGGTAAGAAGACCTGGTAGGTAAGAAGATCCTTGTGAAGAAAGGGGAAAAGCTCCACGTGCAGCCTGAGATCGAGGAGGCACCTGGCTGCTACATGTATATATACCTGTCCATGCCCCCCGCCCACCAGGTGCCCCTCCTCTCTCCCGATTGACCTGCCTGTGCCGCTGCCCATGAGCAGGCAGGGAGGAGGGCAAAAGGAACCCTTTGCCCAATCCCTGCCCGGCACCCTGTTCAGGGGTGGGTGGGCACAAACTCACCCCACCCCACCCCGCTTAGGGCTGAGGGGTGTCCCATTAGTGACATTCCATGGTGCAGCCACACGAGCTGCGGCGGGCCCAGTCCCTGCGCACCCCATAGTGGACAACTGCTGCTGCCACACTTCAGGGCCAGTGCAGGGAGCAGGACAGATGATCACACCCCTCCCCAGCCCCATGGGGAAGCCATACATGCCATTGTTGGCCACCCCACCCCCTCCCCCCACTGTCCCGCCTCCGGCTGTGACATAACCACACATGACTGGCGATAGTGCCTGCCGCTCAGAGCCCCACAGTGAATCTCGCTGTGCAGCGAAACAGATGAGGACTGGGCACTTGAGTGGCGATGCGCTACTGTGCATTGAGCAGTCTTGCCCCACTTTGGGTAAGGCTGCTATGTGCCGTGTTCCCAGCCTTTTTCCAAGGATGCAGCACGTAGCAGTTAGCTGCCTATCACACAACGGGGGGGACATCTGGCACCTGCCAGACACATAATGCACTTTATCATGTGGTAAGGCTGAATAGAGGGGTGTGGCTGTACCCTGTATTTTATTATTTATTATTATCGTTACCTTTTTCAGTTTCCTAATTTACTATTCATAGTGGGCTAATGAATGCCAAAGCTGTGAACCTCACAAATTGAATGCAAGTCAGACAGTCCTCATGTCTAGCCTTTTTGTATTTGATAAGCTGCCAGTTTCTGATACATGTACTGATCTAACCATGGGCGTGATGCATGTGAAGGACATGTCCCCCACAAATAAAAGGGTATAGAGGAGAACCTCCTGGGGTTGGGACAGTGGCAGGAGTCGCAGCCACTGGCACACTGAACCCAATGTAGAATGAAAAACAGGTACCCCTGAGAAATTCATGATTTGCTACTATTGAGCTACTAGCAACGTATGAATTACTCACGGGTGTCAGTTTTGCACAGTACAGGGCTAGTGTGCAGCACGGGGTGTAGTGTGTGGAAGCTGGAAGGGGAGCAGCTTGCTGCTGCTGCACTTGGTGAGTTGGGGGCTTGTCCCCCTGTCATTTCCCCAGCATCCCCCACAGATTTTCCCCCAAGTTATGCCTCTAGATAATTCTGGCTTCAGGTCATTTGTAATTTTTTTAATTCAGTTTTGTCAGTTGCAGATATTTTAAAACCTTTTACTTTTCAATGTAATGGTGTTATCATCAGCTGTGACTTCAATGTCTATTAATAATCCAGTTTTCTGCTCCACATCAGATCTTTATTACCTTATTATCATTTCCTAAATTTGCTAGACATTTTGCAAATACAGAAACTGATGGATTTCCAGTTCTAGAGAATTTATAGTTGTAACTCCCTGTTCTTAAAATGCTAACTCAATGTGCTTAACTTTACACACACACTTTGTCCTGTTGGAAGTAATAGGTTGACTCGCTTGGGTTGATGATTGATGACATCTAACATCAATTATTACTTCTGGAAACAGCATTACCATTGGATTTCTTCCCTCACTCCAAGACAAAATAAGGAGGCTGAGTCCCCTCCCCCACAACCTCTGAGCTGCTAAGGTAGAAGGGCCCCTGTAGGTTTGAAAGGAAGCAAACAACATAGAGATGTAGCTTCCTTTTTATCTATGTCTCTGATACTTAGGAAGGACGTGCGGCTGATGTGACTGAAAATGGAGTATCTAGTATGGCATTTATTCTCATTTTTCTCTTGGTAGAAGCATTAGGACTGGGAGACTCAGAGGAGAGATGAAAGAAGCGCTGTTGTAAAATCTGTTGTGCTTTCTTGCAGGACACTGAGCTGAGACAAAAACTAGGGTCCAATATTATAACCAGATGACACATAGGAGAGACTGAAAGAATTGGAAATGTTTAGCCTAGACAAAAAGATTAAGGGGTGGGGAAATGTGCTAACAGTTTTCAAATATGTAAATGGCTGCTGTGAGTAAAAAGGTGCCTATTTGTTTTCTCGGGCTTGAAGGAGAAAGGATTTAGGATAAAACATTAAGAAACTTTTTCTAATTACCAGGACAGTTAGGCAATGGAATAATTTGCCAAAGGAGGTGGTGGAGGCCTCATCCCTGGATGCTTTTAAAATAAGTTAGACATCTCTCAGGGATGGTGTACGTACAGTGGATCCTGCTTAATGGCAGGGGGCTGGACTAAATAACCCTCAGGGATCCTTCCAGCAGCTCCATCATTTTATAATTCTGTCACTGTTCAGAAACACAAAATAACTACGGTCCTGAACATTTATACAAAATACACTGAATATCACAGCATCTGCCATTGAGCAGGGACTAAACCCTTAAGCCCATTGCAAGCACATACCTTGTAAGTACCCTGTCATAACCCCCCTGCTTCTCAGCACTACAGTCCTGTATTGCTGCCCATCTTCTACGCTGCAGGCCACAAAACTCAAAGCAGTTGTAGCCCACCATAATTTTCAGGTTTATAAAGGTTCTTTTGGTGATAATGAGCGGTGGCTCTGTATTATAATACTTAGTGCCAGCAGGGAAGAAAACTATATGATAGAAGAACCAACCCTGATCCAGATCCCTCAGGAGACATGACTTTTTTCTTGTTTAAGAGAGGTGTCTGCATACAGCAGGGTCATAAAACATGGCCAGAGTCATGGACAAGGGTCCAGATATGGAAAGTTACTGTATTAGTCTGTGATTTCCCCCCCCCAACTTTCTGTTTTATGCATGTGGACAAAAACCATGGAGAAAAGATTTTATCCTCAACTCTGGTGGATACATGGTTAACCATTCACCACAGCAAGTAGTACCTCACAAGCGACATTCTTAAAAAAACCAAAATATGTTGCATATCGATCTAGTCCCTTGTTACCGAGGATGAATACAATAAAGAAGGAGGCGTCCATTTTCAAGAACACTGCAATCAGCTGGAACTTTCCCCTTAAACTCACATCACAGCATTTCTGGAAGTCCAAGATCATTTGTTTGCTTGGTTTTTGAAAAACAAATTCAAAACCTTTTTGTGCACCTTACAGTGACTGCTGCCAGCCCTGAGCATAGTTTGTGCTTGTGGTAAGATACAAACTTGTGTGCTCTCATGGGAATATCTGTCTAATCCTCCTTTGATGAGGGTAGTATGTTTCTGGAGAACCAAGCTGCCTTTCAGAGTTTGCCCATTTCCCTGGAATTACCAAGTCAACAAAGCTAAAAGGGTAAGTAATAGCTCAGCCCAGTGCTTTAATGCTCAGATAATTAATATGAAATTAACAGCCTATCAATCATATCATGATGGGAGAAGTGGATTAGGTCAGAAATGCTGCTTGCCTCTTGCTACAGAGATAGGCTCTAGTTCCTCCAGCATCAATGAGCGTGAGATTCCTTTGAGGAGTTGATATGTTCTTGTTAATTATTTAGATAATGCCAGCAATGTACCAGGCACTGTACAATCATTAATTAGAGACAGGTCCCTGCCCCAGAGAGTTTACAATCTAGGGTGGACAAGGGAGGGGAGATGGGAGCATAGGGAGAGGCAGAAGTTGTTAACAAACAACACATTAGCCCACACCAGGTGGGTGTGTGTCTGCCTGTTTATTAGATGTTCGCCCCCACCATCAAATACACGTCCTCTGCCTACTGGACATGAAGCCCCCGTTCACAGAGGGGTCCCGGAGCATGCAAAGCCTGCCGTGTGGATGAATGCAGGCTAATGTGCGCCCACATATCTGTGTCCCATTAATTAGATTGTGTGCAGCCTCATGCGATTACAGTTCCAGCAGCAGCACAGTCGCAGGTGAAGCGTCAAGAGCCTTCCAAGGAACGACCGCTTCCTGCCACTCTTGCTCTCACTGGCATCTTAAAAGGCCAACGCCCACCAAATTCAAACATGCATTGTCCCACCTCACCCTGGTTTGCAGCACGTGCCCGACACTCTTTCAGGGTGATAGTCTGCCCCCTAAGGGCAAGGATCTAGGTCACAGGAAATTATCTCAGTGCCTGCTACGTGGACGCACTCCCTCTAATGACACAAAACCAGTCCTAGCTCTGTAATGCATATTTAGAGAACTGCCTGTGTCCTTGGTTCTGGCCTCCCCTACAGCCAGCCCAGTCCTCCAGTTGAGGGAGCAAGCTCCCTGCAGGTGGGGAATCAGGCCTCTAGTTCTCACAGAGCCCATTTTTAGACATGCTACTGGGCTCACAGATTTAAATAATCCACCATTAGAAAAGTTGCGTGGGCAGCATTTAGACTCGCCACCACCATTGAAAACTGCGGCTGCGCATTCTTTTGAAACCGCATTGATAAAACCTTGATATCAAGGTTTTATCAATGTGGTTTATAAAGAATTGCATGAGCCATGGTTGTCAATGGCAGCAGCACATCTAAATGCCACTCGCGTGACTTTTCTAAGGCAAATTATTTAAATCTGTGATCCCGGTGCCACATCTAAAAGTGTCCAGTCTTTAGTAAATCCCTTTCAAGGGTACCAAAAGGGAGAATCTGCAGATCCCACGCAGCTGTGTCCTCTTCAGATGGTGTCAGCTTTCCTACTGGTCTGCAGCCACAGAAGCCCAATGAGACTTTTAACCTTATAACCACTCAGTTCCTCTGCATGAGCCTGCACAAAGGCCTGACTGGAGCACTTCTTTCTGGAACTGCTCTCATGTTAGTCTCTTCCCCCCTGGGCTAGAGTTCGTAAATACCCAGAAGGCTCCTTGTTGCCTTTGTTGTGTGATTGGTGCAAGCTGTCCATGCCTTAACTACTTGAACCTGTACTTATTTAGCACCAGCTCCAGGTGCTTTCCTTTCATCATGTGTGCCTGCCACGCTCTGGACTGACACTATATTTTAAAGGGCCAACTACCATGCCCTGTTATAATTCTACCCCCCACCCCCATTTGGAGACAGGTTTCACCCCCGAGTGAACCTGTAGAGCCCTCCACATGGGTCCTGTAACTCCCCTTCTAAAAGAGTGTCAAAAAGGGGAAATAATTCCATTCCCAAAACCCCAGGATGCGCTGGGGACCAGTCCCACCTGACACACCAGACCCCAGCTTTGGCACCCTAATATTCCCTGTTCCTTGCACAGGCAGACTGTACAGTAGCCAGACAGACTTCCCAGGGCTTGTACAAAGTGAAATGTAAACAACACAGCTTCCCATAAATCAATCATCATGAGCAAGGGCATTTTCCCTCCCCAACCCCCCCCCCCCCCCAAAGTAAGTTAATCATAAAAAGTCATTGTTTAGGATCCCTCTTATTCCCGTTGTTTAGGATCCCTCAGCATCTAATCCGTGTGGTGTTCCCATCTTCCAACCACACATCTTGCAATCATATTCATATTGTCTTCTGCCCTTTCTCATTTCACAATAGTCACTATCACACCAATCACAACCTCTTCCAGTCATCCATTTTGATTTCTCTTCGGCTAAAGTTGATTTTATTTATTTATTTATTTATTTTAAAAGTTTTACTACTCTGCCCCTCCTGTCACAGGCAGCTCGGGGCGGCTCACAATCAATACAAAAATAAAACAACAATAAAGCTAAAAAATAACTCATAGAAGGAGGATTTAAAAATAAAAGTTACATGGTGAAGACTAGGATCATTACGGAAAAAAAAAACCACCCAAGAATAACAAGTTTACTTGCAATTATCTTGGTTTTTTTACTCTTTTTCCACAAAGTTGTCCCATTTGTCAGTTTAATCTGTTGAGAGGCCAAGTCTATTGGGTCTTCTGTCTGGCATGCATGAAAGCTTCTGTATATGTATTCGCTTCCTTAGTCTTTTTCCTTACTTGTATTCCTTTTTCCAGTTTCTTTCCTGACTTAGGGTCCATTTGGGATCTACCATCAATTCCGCACTGACAAGTTTGGACACAGTTGTTACAAAAATCTATAATCTTCTGATTTTTTCCTGCTTGTATTTCTACATTTATTTTTAATAGCTCAGGCTCCATCCTCTCCATTTGAGGATTCCATTTGAGGTTTTTTCCCTTCTAGCTTTCTCTTTCCTAGAGCATACTGTTGTTGGGGTTGAGACAGCTCTTCCTCTATCTGAGCTTATTGCAGAGGGGACCTTTTTACCCTCCATGGTTCAGCTTTTGTCTACCCCACTTCAACTCTTGGCTGAAGGTAGCCCAGTCCCGGCCAAGAATTAGGGGCCATTTTAAGCTAGGGACCACTCCGACCCTTAGATGAAAGTCTGTCATACCTGTTCTCACAGGTATCCAGGTCACAGGATAGTTCTTTTTATCCCCTACCCTCACCCAAAAACCCCACCCACCCCAACCCATATCCCCCACCTGCCAAATGCTTTGCCAAAAAGGAATGTTTTGCACCATATCCAGAATATGCTCAAGTTCGGGCTCTGGTCGACCTTCGAGGGAAGGGAGTTCCATAACACTAGGGCAGCAACTGAGAATGCGTCTCTGCAGGCCCTTGTCATATAGATCAGTAAACTGTCACTTAGGGCTGGGTGTGTGTGCTAGCAATGCAGTTTATGTGCCAGCATAAGGTACCCTGGATCTCTCTGGAGAACACAGGTGGCAGTGGGCAGCAGGGGAGTGGTCTCCAGATGGAAATTGACCCTGGTTGCAATTACTCTCCAGCGTTGCTTCAAAAGCCCCCAAATCCTTTCCGCAACAGAGCTCAGCTGACTGTTGAAGTACCTTTGCTCTGGGGTGTGGGCAACACAAGGCTTTTATGAGCCATGGCTTCAGTGGGTAGGCAGGGTTCCCCAGAAGAACAGGCTACATGAGGACCCCCTTGATGCAAGTTTCAGTGTGGGTCCAAAGTTCCCGGTGTATATGTGCCCAAAGAAAGGGGACTGGTGGAAGGTGTGGGCATCATGGTTCTTCCCAGACTACCCAGCCAGCACATTCAGGAACTAAATATGGTGGTCCACTATGATCTGGAGAAGCATGGGGAAAAATCCCTTGCAGTTCAAGTAGTCATCTTTTCTATGGGGTGATCAGATGATGGCAATAATGACTCCCATCAATCACCCCCATACAGTTCTGAAACACCTTCCTCTGAAAGCTCTCCATCACCTCCATGGTGTCAACACGTGACCCTTTCTCCATGCATGAACACAGAGGACCTGGAAGGAGAAGATCCCAGTGCTCAGGCATGAGCTCAGATTTTAGGGAATTAGTCTTTTCAGTCGCCTAGGATCTCAACATGCTAGGGATTATCCGAGGTTGCGGTGTGCTACAACCCATTGGCCTACCTTCGTCTCCCTCAAAAAAAGACGTGACAGAAATAAGGAATATTCCAAAGAAAGAGGGGGTGTTTATTTATCAGGGTTAACAGGATACAATACGATACAGACTGGTGATTACAGGGTTAAACTAAGTGGTGGGGAGGGGAACTCCAGGTTGTGGAGAACAGAAAGCAGGCTAGTCTGCCAAGGTCAGAGACAAGAGGGGGACAGTGTGAGTGGTTAGGCAAGTGGCAAAGAGGTCTTCAAGGGTGGGCGGGGTGAAATTCCAAGCCTGAGTTCAAAGCGGAGGGCGAGAGAGAAAAAGAGAGGGAGAGGGAGAGAGAAGATGCAAAGAAGGTAGAAAATGGGTTACTCCTCCTTGCCCATTGAGAAGGGAACAGGTGAGCCCCAGTGATCCTGAGATGAGTCGGGAGTGGGAGGGGGACAGACCTAGGCCTGGGAGACCCTTGGAGCAGATTCACAAAGGAGACCCATGAGTGTCCATACCCAAAAGCAACTCGACTCTACAATGGGAAGCTCGGGTCAATTGTAGGGACCAGGGGACAAAGCCGCACAGAAACTCACAATGGGCACTATTTGGATACTAGAAAGAAACTTCCTGGGTGGGTGCTTGGGAGCCTAGGACTAGAGAAAGACTCGCAATGGGTGTTGAATGGGGTCTCGCCAGACAGGGAGAAGGATGTTTTTGGGTCATCGCAATTCTGAAGGGAACAGTTACGAAAACGTCAGGCTGGGTGAAGGGGCAGGAGAATCAGGTACATTAATATCCCCTTGAGGTTTTTTTTACTGAAAAGGTCAAGGACAGGCTATTAACTGGGGTACGGTGCTAGGTGGGAGGACCCTATCTCTGGAGGTTACACAAAAGGGGGATTTGCCTGGTATTCCAATTGCTCCATACCTTTAAGTACCGGCTCCTCCTTTTTCTTTCTTAGACTGGGTGTTTTGCATGACACTGGTTTTCTGAAGGGAGTTTCTATGAGGCCAGCTTTACCTATTTTTGCTTTCCTTCCACCTTTCCACATGGGGTCCCACTGCTTCTTTCTATGTGCCCCTTCCGAGTGGGGGCTGTGTGTCTTTTTGACTCATGTGTAACAATGGGGTCAGCCAACCCAGTCCAGCAGCACTTCTACTACTGCGGTGCAAACGTCAGTGAGGATGGAGCCCACCATGGAAGTTCCAATGCCAAATTGTTGGGCAACAGGAGACTGGAGTGACAAGCTTCCATATGACAATCACAGTGCGCTTCTCCACCAGGATGTGTGACTGCATCACCGTGTTGTTTCTCCAGTTGAGGATTTCGGCTATCTGCAAGACAAGGCAGTAGGGCATCCTAAAGTTAGAGATCTGTTAGGTGTCTTGCCAAGAGGACAGCACATTCTCCCATCAGTCTGTGCTTTTCTCCTTGACCCACGTAAGCCTCTTGGTGGGTACAGCCATGTGCAAAGCGCTGGTGACTAAAGCTGCTTCTGTCGGGTTATAAAATTAATAATAATAAATTAATAATGATAAGTCACAAGCGCTAATATTTGCGCAATCGGAGGATGACCGAAAGAAAATTAAAGAAGCGAGCCCATTCCCAGAAAAACCTAATGGGATTAAGTACCTGGGGATAATAATAACGCAAAGTGTAAGGACCTCTATAAGGCCAACTTCCCCGGAATACTAGAACAGGTCAAAAGGGACTTTGAAAAATGGAAAAAAGTGGAATGCTCCTGGCTCGGGAGAATAAAACTATTCAGGATGGTTGGATTACCTAAACTTATATACAAATTTTTGGCCCTCCCAATAAAATTACCAAAATCATTTTTTAAACAAGTAGAGGACATGGTTAAGGAACTAATATGGAGGAGAAAGAAACCGCATATTAAAAAGGATACAATGTTCACCGCTAAGGAGAAAGGAGGACTAAACACCCCAGATATAAAATTATACTACAAAGCCGCAATCCTGAGAGCGGTTCAGTATTGGTATCATTGCCCAAAACAACCAGAATGGTGCGAGATAGAAAGAGAAAAAATTCAACCAACTTCCTTAGCAGAGCTCCTAGTAGATGAAGGGAAACTGACTGAGACGGGGGCCAGTGAGCACCCGTTTGCTAGCTCTTTACTTACAACATGGAAGGGGGAGTGATGAGAAAGCTAGGCCTACAGGGTAAAGCAACACCATACTCACCAATTAGACGAATAGTGATGAGGGAGTCACAGGTAGCCCATGCCCTAGTTAAGCAATTAGAAAAGAAGGAAGTCAAA
>QEPC01001533.1:17307217-17320097 GCA_003113815.1 Sphenodon punctatus
TTATTTGCTGGACTGTAAAATGTGTTAATTAATGCAAATATGTAAATAAATGTTTGTTTTTAATTATAAAGATGTCATTACTGCTATTAAAGAACTCATTTTTAATTTTACTAGACCGGTTTTGTAACTTTATTGGGTTGCAGAATTTTCCATTTTGGGTCGCAGAATTTCAGAAGATTTTTTGCAGAAGAATCGGGGCCCTGACCAGCGGACCCACTCCCCTTGCTCCTGCTGTTCACCATATGAAGACTCCTGGTACTAACAGTACCATTATGCCTCCTGGTACCGCTCCTGATCCCGGAACAGATCGCCACCATATCCTTCACTGTCTGACTTGAGACTTCCGGTACCGACGGTACCATTATGCCTCCTGGTACCGCTCCCAATCCCAGAGCAGATCGCCACCATTTCCTTCACTGTCTGACTTGAGACTCCCGGTACCGACGGTACCATTATGCCTCCTGGTACCACTCCCAGTCCTGGAGTAGATCGCCACCATATCCTTCACGGTCTGACTTTGAGCATCTGGAGCATACAATTCACCTTCCACCCGCTCCTATGCCAGCAGGCGCTTACCTGCCGCCGCTACCTCCTCGTGTTCCTCCTATGGCTACCATTTCTCCCCCACCTCCTCCTGAGGTGCCATCGGTACCGCCCACCTACCAACCTCTGGGAACCAATTCCTTAGCACTCTACTAGGAAATCCACCATCAGACCGCCCTGCTTCAGAGCTGCCTGGGCCTGCTCTTGGGATCTCATCAGGGAGATCTACATCCCCATCTTCCTCTTCCTCCTCACTCATCCTTGAGTAGGATGAAACTTATCACCCCCTCCCAACTTTTCCCTTGCTTGGAGGACACTAAGGCCTTTCAGGCCATGCTAAGAGATTAGTTTCGGCTCTGCCAAAACTGCCCATCAAGTTAGTCAGAAGACTCGGTCAGGCCCTGTGTTTGGGATCCTTGGTACTGGGGAGTTGGGACTTATTATGCTTCCCAGCTCGTGGAGTATTCCACTTATGTTTGAAATAAACCCTCCTCAGCTGTTCCTACCAACAAGTTGGCAGACTCTCTGTATGCTATTCCTAAGGAAGGGGCCAATATCTTCCTCAGACATCCTCCCCCTAATTCTCTGCTTATTGCTACAGCCTCTATCAAACCTTGGGCAGGGGGTATTCAGCCTTCCCCCATCTGACAGAAAGGGAGATGTCCTTGGCCGAAAGATTTTTTCCTCAGAGACTTTGTCCCTTAGGGCATCTAACTTTGCCTCCACTCTGTGCAGATGTCAACATTGGCTTTGGTCATAGCCTCGTAAGACCACTGACCCTAACCAAATTGCCTCCTTTCAGGAGGAAGGGATACAGATTGCCCAGTCTCAGCTAATGATGAATATGCATATTACATTAGGGGTATGGCATCTGCCATTACACTCAGGAGGCATGCCTGACTCCGTTCCACTGCTCTCACCCCTGAAAACAGGGGTGAGGGTTTGTCTTGATTGTGAAGGCCCCTTTTTTGCTTCATCTACCAATGAAACTCTTAAAAACTTTAAAGTACTGGCCAGACAGCCAGGTCTGCTGGGGTGAACAGAGCTGTGAGAAAGAAATTTTACCCGTCCTCTGCTCCCTATTCCTATCCCCAAAGCAGCGCTCTACGTACTCCTACCACGCGGGGAGATGTTTTTTCATCAAACCCAGGCCCCTCTTTTCTCAACCTCAAAGGAGGTTCAATAAGCAGAAAGGGCGAGAAAAGCCTTCCTCCAATTCGTCCTCAGGACAACCTCCCAAGGCTCGATTTTATCTCTGTCAGATTAAAGGAGAGGAGGAGGTTCCTCCCTTTTTCCGTAACTGTCTCCTGCTCTTCTTTCACCAATCGGCGTCCCTCACCAGTAATTACTGTGTCAGGGAGATAATTCAATTTGGATATGCCATACAGTTCCTTTCCCCCACATAACTTAAATACTTCTGGAAGCTAAGAAGCTCCTATTAAAAGGAGCTATTGAGGAGATACCCTTCTCGGAACAGAATACCGGGTTTACCCCCATTTCTTTGTGGTCTCCAAAAAGGATAGGGTTTCAGACCCATCCTAGATCTCAGATCTCAAAGATGCATATTTCCCTACCTGGGGGAAATGAAAATAAAAGTTTCCCGTATCTGGAACGTTTGGCTCCTAGTAGCTTCTTCCAGAGACAGTATGCTGAATCATATTCATGTTACCGTGACACTTTGCAAGCTCTGGGTTTAATCATGAATATACAGAAATCCCAGCTCCAGCCAACAAGTCGGCTCCAATTCATTGGAGCTCTCTTGGACACAAATCGGTCCAGAGCCTACCTCCCGCTGGATGGATTTCATACGATCAGATGTACTATAGAGTCCCTACACTCACAAAGCACCAGGATGGTCCGCTTCTTTCTCCGCCTTCAAGGATTCCTAGCCTCCACCACAGCAGTGACTCCATATGTGCGTCTGCATACGAGACCCCTTCAGCAGTGGCTCAAGCATGTTCACCTTCCTGCCCTTCATTCCCTCACCACCAAACGAGGTCTACCAAACCTCATTTGGTGGACAGAGTGCGCTCATGCGCTACAGGGTACTCCCCTCAAGCCTCCTGTTGTAACGCCTCCATCTTGACAGATGCCTTCCTAACAGGCTGGGGAGCTCACAGAGATCACCTCAAGGTTCACGGCCTTTGGTCCCAGGACGAGAGGGGCCTTCTCATAAATACACTAGAACTCAGGGCCCTCGTATCACATTTAATGGGCGAGAATATCTTAATCATCCCAGACAATACTGCCACCATGTGGTACCTCAACAAATGGGGGAGCCCGATCCATGTGCCTATCTCTCGAGGCAGAAGCTATCTGGAACTGGAGCATCAATCATGATATCCACCTCCAGGCCATTCATCTTGCAGGGCAGGACAATTTTCTTGTAGATCAACTCAGTCGTCAAACATCCGACCACCACGGGTGGTCCATGAACGATCGTGTTCTACTAGACATCTTCCGAGAATAGGGTACTCCGTCCATATATCTATCTGCCACTACAGAGAACGCAAAACTCCCATGTTCTGCAGCCATGCAGGGTTATGCAGAGCCACGCCAGGATCGATCTCAGATGCATTCGCGATCTCCTGGACTGGGGACTTCCTTTGTGCCTTTCCCCCAACACCTCTCCTGCACAAGGTGCTTTACAGGATCTGATCAGATCACGCCCACATCATTCTCATAGCCCCGTTCTGGCCTGGGCAAACCTGGCTCCAGACACTCCTAGAACTGGCCTCCGAGGTCGCAGACCTTCCTCTCCAACCCGACCTCCTGTCACTCCAATGGGGCACCATTCTCCATCACAACCTACGCATGCTCCATCTCTGTGCTTGGCTATTCATCCATGATGGGGGAGGTATTCCCAGAGATTTCAGCTATTCTGCTAAATTCTCGACGCCCATCCACCCGAGCGTGTTACACAGCCGAATGGACTCATTTCTCTAGAGGGTGTTCGTACATCAAGATTCCTATGACTTCCCTCAATATGAACCATATTTCCAAATATCTATCACATCTCCAGGAATCGGATCTTTCCCTCTCCTCCACTAAGGTACCCTTGGCTGCCCTATTGCCCCCCTTAGAACCAAAGGACACAGGTACCCTATTTTCCCATCCCCTGATGAAGACCTCCAGGAACGGCCTTATCAATACCTTTCCTCCCACTACTCAACTGGCCCCCTAGTGGGACCTTAATCTCGTACTTGCAAAATTAATGGGACCTCCATTTGAACCTATGGCCTCTTGTTCATGGAAAACTTATCCATCAAAACTGCCATTTTAGTGGCTATCCCCTCAGCCCGAGGGGTTAGTGAGTTAACAGCCCTCAGAGCCTCTCCTCCTTATATTCACTTCTCAAAGGACTAGGTAGACCTCAGGTCTGACCCATCATTTTACCAAAGGTAGTCTTCCCCTTTACATCTGAATCAGAGTATCTCTTTCCCAGTCTTTTTTCCAAAGCCACATGCCTCACGTTCGGAACAGTCTTTACATTCTCTATATGTAAAGAGAGTTTTGTCATTCTATATCCACTGCACTAGACTGATCAGAGCTTCTGATTCACTATTCATTTCCTATGAGGGACAGAGAATTGGGGTTAAGATTACCTCCCAGACACTGTCGAAGTGGATTCTTCTCTGCATCCAGAGATGCTACCTTCAAGCTTGGAGGACACCACTTCCCGTCTCTGAGCACACTCTACTAGAGCAGTGGCCACAACCATGGCCAACCTCCATGATGTCCTGATCGTAGATATTTGCATAGTTGCTGCCTGGTCCTCCGTTCACACATTCTCTAACCATTACTCTCTGGACCTAGCGGCTAGATCGGATACCCTAGTGGGAAGAGCAGTTCTCCAATCTCTATTTGCTTAACTTCCTTGACTCCCACCGCCTTGTGGTAGGTGTTATGAACTGCTATTCACTCTCCCAAGAGTGAGAATTGCAGAGATCCTCGAAGAAGAAATAGAGGTTACTTACCAGTAACTCTGTTCTTCGGGAGAGCTCCACGTATTCTCACAACCCGCCCCCCCTTCCCCTCTGTCTCGGATGTACCTTTAATTCGTCTTCTGGGACAGGTTGGAAGGAACTGAGATGGTGAGGACTCCTCCCCCTATTTATGCAGTCCTGTTCTTGTGAGATCTTGAGCCCGCTCTTTTGACAGGACGGGAGGGGGAATGGAGGGGCAGAGCCCTCACCATATTCTAAAACTTTCCAGGCTTTCTGCCTGGAGACTGCTGACAACAAGGTCTCCAGTGCCTGCAGAGCAGGAAGTGAATCCCAAGAGTGAGAATACGCGGAACTCTCTTGAAGAACAGAGTTACTGATAAGTAACCTCTGTTTCAGCAGCATGGAAGTGGGAGCCTCAGATGAGTTGAGAGTGGGATGAGATCAAGACTGCGACTTCTTGACATGTGCGCACTGCTAGAAGTAAGGAAGTCACTAACAGAGGCTGGACCTTCCCTGCCACTTTTTCCTCACCCTGATGACAGCAAGAGGATACCCACAGGGCCACTGGGAGCGCCTCAGTCAGATGGCAGAGATGATTTTCTTGGGTAAAACAAGTGACTCAGGGTACAGGGATTATGAATCCACTGATAGGGAGCTTCTTGCCCTATACATAGTTTCGACACTCGGAGAAGTGCAGGGCGCCCTGGCAAGCAGATCTGTTTTCTGACCCTACTGTATGGTAATGCAGAAGATGTTGGAGCGGGGGTACAAGAGGCATATGTTTGATTGGGTGTTTTATGTGAACTGGGAGGGATTTCCAACCCCACAGCAGCAAGGCCCCAATAAAACTGTACTGCTACCTGCCAATGAACCATGAACTGTGTTGTGAACCATGGAAGGGAGAAACCACTCTGAGAACATACAAAGACCGATTGCTTGGACTGAATCCTGATAGCTGTCAATTTTAAATTTTAATTTTGATAGGATGCATGTGGCAGAGAGCAGTCTGCAGGGGCTGCTGCCCCTTTAAGAGCACCAGGGACACGAGCTGCAGGACACAAGAGGCTGGGGTGCACCAGGCAACTAACCAGAAAGGGCTTGGTGAGCCCAGACTTAAAGCAGGAGGAAAAACCCAACAGAGACAGTAGGGAGCATGACTGGGCACTGGCCCTTTAAGGGCTGCAAGCCTGAAGGGCTAGCCACATACCCTGGAGCTGTATAACAAGAGGGAAGCCTGAGGAAGCTTCAGTCTGACTGCTGACCTTGATCCTGATGGTGAAGGCTGCTAAGGCTGAGAGGGGGTGCTGGAGACAGGACCGCTAAGGGCTGCTGTCCAGGGTCCTGTAGCAGCATTGCAGCCTGCAACTGTGAGTATCCAGCCAGGGGAATGAAGTACAGCTGGGCTAGGGTCTAGATAGTGCCGGGGTTGCCATAGGGGTTGCATTCCCAGCGTTAATGAGACCAAGTTCCTATTGTTAAGGGACTTATATGGAACTGCAAAAGGCTTCAGTCTATGGACATGCTAATAGAATACTGAACCAGAACTAAGCTAATTCCCAAGCCAGGCAGGCTTGTAGGGGTCTAGTTCTGCAGAGTCAACACCCCGGACTGGGAAGCAGGCTGGCTTGAAGGGGTCTTGGTCCTGCATGGAATCATCCCTGCCCAGGCCTGCCTTGTTACAGTGTGGGTTTCCCATGGTAAGTCCTTGCAGGACCAATCACACACGGTCACTGTCTTAGAGAATTTAGCTCAGTTCTTTATTGCACACAGAGTCCACTTTTACACAAGGCACTTAGAAGCACCTCTGGAGCCCCGTATTGAAGAGGAAAGCTGCATGGGGACTGTTTACACACTCCCCTCGCTACCTGAAGTGACATGCCGCCCAATCTCTTCAGTGGAAAATTGAGGTCTACGGAACGCGTCTCTTGAAAGCTCTGCATCTGCAGCCACTACCGCTGAAGAGAATGGGTGGCTTGTCACTTCCGGTAGCATGGAGAGCATGTAAACACTCCCTGCGCGGCTTTCCTCTTCAATACAGGACTCCAGAGGCACTTCAAGTGCTTCTTGTAAAAGTGGCCACAGTCTCTCTCATTGGCTCAGGCCACTTTTAGACATGCAGCTGTGATCAGGCGCAGGACTGGCAAAACAGCCACGGCGCTGTTTTAGACGAACCGGAAGCGGAAGTTGTGCGTGTGATCCGGGGCCGCGCATTCTTTGCCGACCGCGAGCGAACCACCCTGATCTCTCTGGGGTGACATACGCGGCCGGAAAAGAATGCGTGGCGCCGGATCACGCGCACAACTTCCACTTTCGGTTTGTCTAAAACAGCGCCGCGGCTGTTTCGCCGCTCCCGCGCCTGATCCAGCTGCACGTCTAAAAGCGGCCTCAGTCTCTTCATACACATACAGTTCTCCACCTTCACACAATATTCGAAGCCAGGTTCCAACCCTCTTGATACCTTTCTAGATTATCAGAAGCCAGGTGCACTCCTTCTGGCTTTTGCTGACAGTCTTAGGCTTTTGGCTTCCGGCTCATCTGCCTCTACCCTTGGGTACTGTTCATGGGGTTATTGGCTCAATCACCTCCACCCTATAACCCCTTTGGGCTGCCGGCTCATCTACCTACACCCTGAATGGCCTGGGAGACAGAGCTCTACCCAGATCCTGTCTCCATCCAAGTCACTCCCAGACTGAACCCTCAGCTCAGCTTTTATTCCTAGCGCTAACTCAGCCCTGCCCATCCACAGCTGGTTCTCTTTAGGTGCTGGTCTCCTCTTCTGGAAGCACCCACAGCTCTGCTAGCACCAGCACAGCGACTGGCGTATGCAACCTGTCTCCTAAAGGGCCCGCACTTCTCCTAAGCTGCGCCCTGCCACACTTTTACTTTCAGTTTTCACGATAGGCACTCAATAAAGTATGTGATTTCCTCAATAAACTCAGCATTCTGTGCATAGTAAAAGATTACGTCCAGCTGCCAAATGCTGGTTGGTGTAAACCCAAGTATTCACCTCTGTGGGTGGGCAGGGATAGCAGGAGCTGGGACACCACTTGGAATGATATCCCAGAAGGAAGAAACAGCTGGCACGGCTTCTTGTTCCCATAGTTTGCTGCAGTGGTGTTGTGACAGGTAGTGGGATACTGGGACGTGGGGGAATTGGATGGCAGAGCATGGTGGGGAAGAATGCCTGCCTCTGTGTATTAGGTTTGTCACGCTCTACCTGTGATGGGAGGATGCCCACACACACAAGAAATACACAGAGGGACTACCCGCTTATTAGGCTCCACACGCTAAACCTGTGAGTGGGGGCTGCATGGATTGAACACTGACTCCAGCAGGCGATCATTTCGGTTGTTAACATCCAAAGATACATTCATGACACTGAGTGGTTGCAGGTGTATGTACTTAGCTTGGTTACAAGGGAGACGGGAACTCTGAATGCTAGGACAGTTGAAGGAGCATAGCTAGGGAAAGCCTGACAGAAGAGAGAGGTTTTTAGGAGGGATCTGAAGGTTGGGAGGGAGAAAGCAGAGCATATTTGGTAATGGAGAGAGTTCCAGATATAGGGGCAGGGGCAGCAGGAGAGAAGGGGCAGTTTTAGGAGTAGAAGACTGAGGCTGGTGACAGAGGAGTTATACAGATTGAATCTCCTGCGACTCAGACCCTTCTGCCTTTCCATTGAACTTCAGTAGGACTAATCACGAAAGGGGAGCAGCATTTACCCACAGTTGGGATTTCTTAGGCCATGCTTGCTTGCCTTGCAGACCTGTTTCACTGAACACCTTTCACCTCCCTGGAGGGAAGCGAGCAAGGGCTGCACTCCGTGTTGATTCTCCCCCACCTCCTGGGGGGAATGCTATTTGAAGGAGCCGCAGATGAAATGGCTGACCCTAAGGCTGTTTATAATCTTAAAAAAGCAAGATCGGAAGTAAATTGCCATCTGCTGAACTCAGTGGTGAGCAGCAAAAGTGATTTTATTGAGGAAATGATATTGCTGACACAACAGCCAGATGTGACTCTGTTCCTGCAACGTAGAGATTCCATCCAAGTTGCTCTGCACTCTGCAGGGGGAGTGAGGAACATCTTTCCTCCATGGGCCACTTCAAAAATGATTTCAAGATCTTGAGGGCCAAATTAAAATTGGAGATGAAGGTGCTTAAGTGATCCACTCAGGATGAGGAAAAGGAGAGTAGGGGCTAGACCTATTCCATGGAACCATCCCCTGTCCTTATGTGCCTGCCCTCATCTCCACTCCCTTTCCCTGAGCTCAGTCTTTCAGTGTTTGCAGGCTGGGACTGGGTCCATGGACCAGATCCAGGAACTGGAAATGGGCCAAATAAAAAACATCCCCCGGCTGGATTTGGCCCATGGACCACTCTCTTCTAAAGGTCTGACATTGTGTTTTGTGAATGTGCCTACCTATTAATCTTCTTCAAGGGACAGAGTTTTAGTGACAAAAGGTTGGTAAATTGCATTTGAATGTTAATAGTCTTCTAGGGTTCAGTCCAGGAAAACATGTTGGCCTTCTGTGATGCAGAAACCAAAACTAGAAGCCTATTTTTACAGTAAGTGGAACCCAGACATAGTTTTAGCTGCATTGAGTTCAAATGTTGTATCTGATACTGATGCTGTCAGCAAGGAAGCTGTCAATGTTTGAATTGGAAATCTGATATTTTATTCATTGCCTGGGCATTGGGATAATGTGGAATCAGGTTTCACTGGGAATGTTTATTGAGTTCCCTGTGAACCTTTTGACTTCCTTTTCCTATTAAGTGCAGCTTTTCATTGTGATGAATTTTTAAACCCAAGTTGCTTTTTATGGTTTTTTTTTTTGTAAAGGAAACCAGTTTGAGCCGATTCTACGCTGAATGCCTGCTTTCCTGAAAAATTGTCATAACGCCATCCACAAACGAGAATGTGATATGCCAAGCAGAACGGAATAAACATTAGCCCACTGCTGATGTGACAAATGTAGCATCTGGAGGGAGCTGGAGTGAAGACCGAAACCTTAAATAAGCTTTTCAATTGAGCTCATTATGAGGACATTTGTTAAACACACAGCCTCTCCTTGCGTTGTGCCAAACAGCTCTCAGAATGCACATATTGGAAGCCTGTACTTCATTGGGCACGGGTGCTATCTCCCATGCTAATTGCAGGTTCACCATTAGTCAATCAGCACTATAATAAATAGTATGAGAAGTATGGAGTGTGTTCAAAGGTCCTGTCCAGTTTATGCTACTCCTCTCTCCTAAATTCAGATACTTGTTTTCTTCACTAAACTTCAGCAAATTTTATTCTCAATATATTTTGGAGATTACTTTGGCTCATAAAATGCACAATTATCTAGTGAAGACAACAGGTGGCAAAGGGCAGAGCATTTTAGCAAGAAACTGGCCACAATCCACAAAGCATTGATGCCCATTGATGCCCACAGGGTTTCAATGAGGCTTCTCCAAAGTAAGTGGTTTGTGGATCGGGGCCTCTGTCAATCTTTTTTTCCCCCTGGATTCCAGAGACTTCACAGAGTTAGTATATGCAGATTTTGCAGCCTCTCTGTGATGTAAGGCCCTGATCCTGCCGAGGTTTCTGGCTGCACAGTATCATGTTGAGTTCACGTGCACTCCTCCCAGGCACTGGGATCAGTGCAGACTCCTCTGCAGGACTGAGGTTGAAGACTGGGTCTCTTACTTTAGTTGACAGGCAATAGTGTCCTTTGCCACTGAGAGTCACACTGACATGAAAAATACCAAAGCAGAAGAATTAAAGGGAGCATCTCAGCTGTGCCATTTACCTTTTTCTCACCCCATGCCTGAGGCTGCACCCTCCCATTTAGAAGAGCTCTTAGCGGAGAGCCATCTTACACTAGCTAACTGTGGCCCCAGTATCAGCAGAGGCGTACAACCTGACCGGACGCAGATGGGATCAAACTGGTCAAGTTGGGCCTGGGCTCTCCGCAAGTCCCACAGGTCAGGCTGGGCTCCTTAGCTGTGGCAGGCCCCTTCCTACAGAGCACTGTGATCTCATGCCACCCAAAGGGGCTTGGTCATGATGGAAAGCCTTGCCCCTTTTCTGATTAGTCCTGCTCTTTATGGAGCATTGTGATGTCACAGTGCTCCATTGGGCTTCCCAGGCACAGAGCCTAGCTCCATCAGTCTTAGCTTGGGCCTGGCTTGAGCAGAGCTCTGGTCCCCAGGAGCACCATAGGCTTTGCTTATTGTCCCCCCCACCTGCTCTGGTCAGTGACCCACACTGGGTCTGGTAGCATCCCTGCACCCCTGCCCTCAGCTCCTATCCAGCCTGTGGAACCTGTAGGGGGGGAACATTATTCTCATTTGTGCTACACCTAAGGGGGATTCTTCTAAAAACATTCCTTTATAAAAGAAGTTAGGCGATGGGCAGGCTAGAAGCCCTCCCCCCCCAGTTTTTGACATGGCTACCTCTCCTCGCACCCTGCCCCCTTGAATGACTGTGCTGAGAACTGGATGGTGATAGATATTACTGCAGCTTAATGAGCCAACAGCCACTGGGGTTATTTGGGGCCACCTGAGGCCCTTAACAATGTAAAAATGTGCCTTAGTTTTATGGCCGTGCTTGACTGTCTTTTATAAATAAACCCTACAAGAGGATTATCATTTTGAAAGGAAATTCTTAGTTTGCTGGCTTGAGCTCCTTGCTGTATTGGATAGCTGCCTCCTCACTCCCCTTTCCGTTCGTGATTGAGTTGCTATTCCAACCTCCCAAGATTAGTCAAGATTATTTATTTATTTATTTATTTTTGCATTTATATGCTGCCCCCTCCTGCACAAGCAGCTCAGGGCGGCTAACAACATTTTAAATCATATACAATTATAAAATTAACCCCACAATAAAAAAGCCCACCCTAACCCAACCCACCCATCCCGTCTCCCTCAGAAAAGGCCCTGATTAGTGGGTGGAGGGGTGGGTGTCACGAAGGAACATAGGGCCACACACGTGTCAGACTGGCCTACACGTAGGCTACAAGCCTAGTAAATATGTAAAGCTGGAGGTCAAACATGGATGTAATGTTGAGAACTGACAGCTGAGTTCATGTAATTATGTGCTGTTAACTGACATTTGGGAAACTCCAGGAAGTGTAGACAATTCAGGAATGTGTATTTGGGAAGTCTAGTCAGACAGAAACTCATTTGCTTGCAAATGAAGTTTCCTGTTTGCCTGGGATGCCTACGCAAGGAAACACACAAGCTCATGAGCGGGAAAGCTCAAACAAAGAGACCATGAAAAGGTATTTAAAGGGGAGACAAAACAAAGGAGAGGGCAGAGCCATCTTGAGAAATCTCATCTGCATCCTGGATCCTGCCAGCTAGCAAGGCTGGAAGACATGCACTGAGACTAGGACTTTGATTTTTAACTTTAAGAACTGGAGCCCGGCCAACATCACCAAACTGGCTGTGTATGGACTAATTCTATGGACCTTTATAGGGTAAGAGTCTAATCTAGGAACTCAACTAGTATAGATTAGGAATGCGTTATATTTACCTTTGATTTCTAGTTACAACTCTTGCTTATTTAAAGCAATAACCTTTCTTCTTTATGAAGAAGAGTCTGCGTCTAACATTGGAAACACAACGAGCTACAAGAGTTTTCAAGCTCTTGGGACCCCAGAAAGAAAGAGTCTGTAAACGGGAAGGATCGGGCCCTTGGGTAACAGAGGGGTTGTCCCTGCTGCAGGATTGAATCAGCTAGAGAGAAAAACTGATTCAAGTGGGCTGTAAGCGAGGGAAACTGAGTCACTCAAACCTGGTAAAGTGGGGGTGCGGACCTCCAACCCGTGACAATGGGTGTGCAGCCACAGCTGAGGGCCTGCGGTGTTTGAAGTGGGAGAGCAGGCGGTTGGAGCGACGGTGGCGCCGGACATGCGACCATTATGATCGATCACAGCATAAGTGCAGTTTAAAGGCTTAAGCTGTGGCGGTGCAGGCAGCAAAGAAGCAGTTCTTTGCTGCTCTTATTGCATCTGCAAAGTCATGTCCAGCTGAGCTTTTCCGGGTGGTGAAAGGCTTGGTCAGTCCTGCCTGCTTCCACCTGGACCTGGAGCAATCCAGTGACCACTGTGACTGGTTTATCGAGTACTTTGTAGATAAGATCGCTCGCATCCGCCACGATTTCAGCACCACAGTTATTGCAGAGGATCATCTTGGGGCTATGGATGCCCCATCCTGTCCTGTTTTGTGGGATCAGTTTCAGATGGTGGTGCCTGCCGATGTGGAGTCCTTGCTGGGATCTGTTTGTGCCACTACTTGTGAGCAAGATCCATGCCCGTCCTGGCTGGTGAAAGCTAGTCAGGAGACGCTACGGCCGTTGCTGGCTGGGGTGGTTAGTGCCTCCCTTCGGGAGGGCAGGGTGCCTGACTG
>QEPC01001533.1:17325661-17335746 GCA_003113815.1 Sphenodon punctatus
CCTTTTAACATTTCGGCGAAACTGTAAGACCTGGCTGTTTGCCCAGGCCTTTGGGAGGGAGGGTGGGGAGGGAGGTTTTTAGCCCCCTACCCATTTGTTTTTGTCTAGCCCTGTTTTAATATTTAATATTTACTATTTAATATTTGATTGTTTTTAGATGTATTTTATTGTATTTTACTGTTTTTATGCTGGAAGCCGCCCCGAGCTGCGTTGCAGGAGGGGCGGGGTATAAATTTATAAAATAAAATAAAATAAATAAAACATGGCTTTGGATGAAGGCTGGTGGTCACCAATTTGGTGAATCATGTGGCTTCACTCCCTTCCAGACCTTGCACACACGGATCACAACTAATCTTCGCTCGCCAACAGCTCTACTCTCCAGCATCAAAGGACCCTCTCTTGGTCTTTTCCCTGAATCAGCCTGTGTGCTTCCAGGATGTGGCCAGTCACAGGACACGTAAGATATCTTTATCTGGGGACTATCTGTATAATATTGTGTGTGTAGTATAATCCTGCCAAGAATAGAAAACCAAGTTGTGCTGTTCCAATAAAGTTTTGTTTTGTACCACATTGGAGTGGTGTTTTATAATGATCTCGATCCCATTCATGTTGGTAATTGTCAGGTCCAAAGGGAAAATTTGAAGAACTCTGACTCTCAGGGACCCTTTTGTTGTCATTTTAAGGTTCACGGGCACTGCTGGTTCAGTGTTTAAGCATGTTGTATTTTTGGAGACATACCTGGTTTCTAGATCTTTGCATTATTATATTTATCGCTCTATATATTGATATCTATGGCTTGGTTCAGAAAGAAATGTACTGGAGGGGTCCCCTCAGAAGGGTGGGAGAAAGTTCAGAAACTGCCAGCTATCTCACAAACTGTTGCAGAGAGTGGTATTTGCCCATGGGTGAAAGATGCATTGTGCTCCCCAGTTACACAGGAACAGCTCTGTGACATGTGGGAAAATTTTTTGCTGTTGTACAAACCTAAATCTAAAGATAAATTCTCAGCCTTGTTGTGGCTTTTTAAACTAGCTATTGAAAAGTTACAAAAAGAATGCTCTGATTTAAGAGAAGAAAACAAATCAATAGAGGCTGAGAATGGTCACTTGAAACACAAATTGACAGAAGGTCAAAGTTGGAAAAACGAGACAACAGCCAAAAATCTCCTGCAAGTCCATCAGGTGACCAAACTTGAAAGCCATAACAGCCAGTTACAGCTTGAGAGACAGACACAGGCAAACACGATTTCATGTCTTCAAACACGCTTGCAAGAAAGTCAAACTGCCACTAGGACTGTCATGCAAAGATTAAGAGAAATAAAAATGGGAGAGGGAAATTCAAATCATTCTGCTTGTGAAGCTAAAATCTCAGCTCTCACTAAACAATTGGAAACCAGAAAGGGTCTCATAGCTGCAGTCCAGTCCAAACCAATACACTTATGCAGGTCTATTGACCCAGAGAAAACCCCATCTTCTGATGAAGAAGATCTGGTGGATGAGATATGCACACAAAATATTCCCCAAGAAATAACGACTTCCCCACCTCCATATAACCCCACGATCCCTGAACCCCTGACAAGATTGCAGTAATAACCAACCAAACCAAAGTTAAAAAGGAGGGGGTGGAAGAACAGAGCACCACTATAGATGCACCTATGTCGCAAGCAGAAATTAAAGCTGCTGCTGGCACTCTGGGACCCCTGAATAAAAAAACTCTATCCCGAGAGTCTCTGATAATTTAAGAAATCAGCTTTGGAAACGCCTGATGGAAGAAGGGGAAACAGCTGGTGTCTGGCACAGCAAACTCACTAGTGAGCTGCTATTAAAAGTGCAACAGCTTACTTGTATGCAGGAATTAGCCCAAGGAGCTACCCCTAATTCAACCCCCTCTGCTTCTGCCCCTCAGGCCACCCCAGTTGCAGCTGCCACCCCCTTGTATCCCAGCTTGCCTCCACCCCAATGTTAGGGAAATCCCCTCTCCAGGGTGTCTCTCAGAAGTATGGGAACGTGGCACACGGTGTCTGATCTCTATTTTGGCCCAGTAGGGAGACCTCATATATGCCTCAAGTTGGGGGTGGGGGGGAACTATTGATGTTTATACTAAATTTGTATGGGCCCTACTGGATATAGGTGCTTCTATTTCAGTGGCCAGACTCTCCTTCATGCCCGAACAATTACAAAATTTAGCTGCACGGATTATACAGCTAGAAGGATTTTCAGGAATGATTACAGAAGGCAGGGAAATACAGCAGTGTCCCATCACCATTAACAATAAATAGGGATGGATGAATGCGGTTCGGAGTTCGGACCGAACTCAGTCTGTTCGGACGTCCGAACTGAACTCTCGAACGACCAAACTGTTGTTTGCAAGAAACTCTCGAACGACCAAACTGTTCGGTCGTGTTCGGACGAGTTCCAATGAGTTCGGAGACAGGAAAAACGTCTTTCCAGGGCTGAAAATTAGGTTTCGTTTCGGTTTCGCTATTTTTGAATGTTTGGCCAAGTTTGGCCAAACCGAACTCGGCTGAACCAAACTATCGAACCCGAACTCAGGTTTCGAACCGAATGGCTGAACATCCGAACCGCGTTCTGTTCGCCCATCCCTAACAATAAAGTGTATCATGATAACATTGTTTTGGATCCATCCAGTACTGAAAACATTCTGTTAGGCTGCCCTATTGTTGTGAATAATTATTGGTGTGTGGATTTGTCAAATATGTGAATTTGTCTACCAGAAGGGCCCCATGCAGAATCTCACACTATCACTTCTGTGTTCAGGGTAAATGCTTTAAAGGCACCAGAACCCTATAGTCTAAAAAAACAAAACCTCAGACCAATGGGTTGCTAAATTTCCTGAGGTATGGGCTGCTCACAAATTGGATTGTGGTATAATTGATGCAGAAGTCCTAATAGAAGGGCCCCCAGTGTTACCCCCCAAACAGTACCCATACCCAAAAGCTGCAGAAGATGGGTTACAACCCCCTATATCAGCGCTGCTAGAACAGCAGGTAATTGTCCCTATGCAGTCCATTTTTAACTCACCAATTTGGCCTGTTCTTAAATCAGACTGTAAAACATATCAGTTAACTGTGGATTTTAGAGCAATTAATGCAAAAACACCAATGACAGCCCCTGTTGTGGCTAAATTACCTGAAGTGCTAGCTGCTGTGTCACAAGGCTCTAGATGATTTTCAGTACCGGATTTGTCAAACTGCTTTTTCACCATACCATTGCATCCCTCCTCATGGGCAAGATTTGCCTTTAAATAAGGGACAACAATATGCCTTTACTAGGGTACCCCAAGGATTTCACAATACCCCAGCCATTGCACATCACCATGTAAGCAAGCTATGGGATCAATTGGATCCACAAGATAGGTCACAAATAACCTCGTACGTCGATGACATTCTGGTGTATGGGGCCACTGAGGCACGTGTGCAAGAGCTTACAGAGAAAGTTTTAGCCATAGTACAGAAGGCAGGCTTTAAAATTAACAGGGATAAAGCTCAGCTTGTCCTGCCAGAAGTTAATTATTTAGGAGTTTGTCTAGGCCAAAAAGGCCATACTATCCAGAGACAGCGGGTAGAGGTACTCCTTAATTTACCAATTCCTGTAGATCCCCATTCTCTTAGACAGTTACTGGGAAGCTTTGGATTTGTTTCAGATTTTATTGAAATGTATGCAGCTAAAACGAAACCTTTATGGGTCCTCCTTAAAAAGAATAGAGTGTGGAATTGGACAGAGGAACACACCCAGGCCCTTTCTCAATTGAAATCAGATATGGCCTCAGCCCCAGCTCTTGCATTTCCAGACCCTGCACAGCCATTTTACATCCAGTTAGCGGTTTCTGAAACAGCTCTGGGAGCTGTGCTTCTCCAAAAAACCCAGGAAGGAGTACTTCAGCCTGTTGCTTATGGATCTAAAATCCTAGAGGCTACAGAACAAACTTATACCACCTGTGAGGCAGAATGTAATGCTTTGGTTTGGGGGCTGAAGCACTGGGAATTTATTATAGGAGGGTCCCCTACAGTTGTTCAATCAGTCCACTCCCCACTGAAATATATTTTGTCAGGTAAAATTAATGACGGACATGTATCCAATGCCAGGTTAGCGCAATGGGCTTTGTGGCTGGCTATGAAGGGAGTCTCATATGAAAAACTTAAATCCCCTCTGCCCCTGCCATATGGTTTAATTGTACAAGGAACCCACCATGAATGTCCTTTGCCCTCAGATTCTGAAGCTGTTTCATGGCCTGTACACCCTGGCGCAGAACTCAAAAAGACCTCGACAATACCAGATGCACAGATATGGTCTACAGATGGTTCATCATACTATGATCAGGGAAAAACAATTGCTGGATTTGCAGCTCTCAATGTGAAAACATAAGAAACTTTACAAGGAAAGGTTAAACCTTCCTCTGCACAGGCTGCTGAACTGGCAGCAGTGAATGAGGTTTTAAAAACTGCGCTGCCTTCTGTACCACTGTATCTGAATGTGGATTCTCAGTTTACTGCAAACGGTTTAAAGGTTTGGGCCCCATTTTGGGAAAGGAGGCAATGGCACACCTACGATAACAAACCACTAGCCTATAACAATACTTGGGCCAGCATGGTCCAAAAAATCAGGAACCGGACAACCCCACTGTATGTTTGCCATGTCACAGCCCACAGTCGCTCCAAGGAAACAGAATGCTATTGGAATAATAGGGTGGATGTCCTTGCTAAAGCAGCTGCCATTTCAGCCCCCACTACTCATACAGTGTCTGCAGCAACTCACTCAGCAACCAAACACATAGCCTCCCCCCCTGCACACTCAGATCCTGACCCTCCCTACTCCTCTGAGCAGCTCGCTTTGGTGGGCACTAATTTTAGGGAACTAGGAACACGGACTATAAAACTGACACAGACACCTTACAGCTGCAGGACTCCAAGGGAGTAACCCTATGGCTGCCACCTCTCACTGCACAACAACAAATTGCAAAATACTGTCACGAACTGGCACACCAAGGTATTGCAAGCACACTGGCTTGAATTAAGGCTTTTGCATGGTGGCCAGGTATAACTGCCCAGATCCAGCAGTGGGTTCGCAATTGTCTCCCCTGTGCTGCCAACCAAGCTGACACCAAAATCATTAAAGGTCCCCTTTGCCACCAGTCCACAATGGGACCCTGGTCCCGAGTCCAAATAGACTACATTGACAAACTTCCCAGAACAACTCGAGGACACCAGTATCTTTTAGTGCTTGTCGACTCATTCTCTGGGTGGGTGGAGGCCATTCTTACCAAAGATCATATGGCATTTACTACAGCCAAAGTTTTGTTTAATGTTGTTTTCTCCAGACAAGGGATACCTCTAATCATCGATAGTGATAATGGGTCACACTTCATTGGGAAAGTCTTTGAGCAACTTTGTCAGGCTCTGGAACGAACGCCATATTCCTTACCACCCCCAGGCTTCAGACCAGGTTGAAAGAATGAACAGAACTATAAAGGAAACATTGAGAAAGGTAGTAAACAATACAGGAAAGGATTGGGACCTCTGCCTCCCTCTAGTTTTAATGACCTTGCGCAGCAGCAAAAGGCTAGGGTCCCCCTACACTCCATTTGAAATTCTCACTGGCATGCATATGAGAACCCCTGACTTAATTCAGTGGGGTAGTGACGTGGCAATGTGTACAGCAAAGGATTCTACCATATTTGATGCACAAAGGATACATGATTGAGTGCAAACATTGATCACAAAACATACTATCATAAAAGGAGAAGTAGATAAGTATTAGATTGTAAGCCGTAGGCAGGGACCACATCATTCTTATTGTTCTGTAAAGCGCCAGGTACACAGCTGGTGCTACACAAATGCTTATAACAAGACATTATTACAAGCACAACAGAAAATGAACAAACAGTGGTCTCAAAGAAAAATTATAGAATGGCCAGTAGGAACACAAATAATGATGCGCAAATTTGAAAAAAAGGAACATGCTCTTGCAGCTAAATGGGATGCCCTCATCTCATCACAGATAAAGCAGGAGCGACAGTTTACTGTATAGGTAAGAAAGGGGTTCCTAAACGGGTGCATTCATCACAGTTAAAATTGTACAAGGTAAACAGTGACAATGAAGGAGCCATAAAAACAGAGGAAAGACAAGGAAATGTGGTTTAAGCTGTTAAATAACCACCCTAGAATGGGTTCGCTTGTTCTTCTCTAACTTTACAGGAATATCATAAGAAGAAATCGGGAAGCCCTGGCACAATGAAAATAGCAAGCATATCTGTGAGCCTTCTCTACCTTTTTTAGTTAATCCAAGTCACTGGATCAAATCCTGCCTGTCCCCAGACACACAGTTCGCCTACATGCACAATGGGAATCGATCTGATTTTATGCTCTGGAGGAAAATTTACCTGGTACCCTAAGGGAGAAATTTTAATGGTCTCCATAAACAAACATGAGTGCTTCTTCCCAATAAGAGGTACAGGCAATACTACACAAATCCCTTTGCTTAGCAAAGCTTTTTCTATAAATTTTTGGACCACAGACATTGACTATGTTTGCAAATGGGATACAGGACTTTCATCCTGTGTGGATATCACTCACACATGTGGTTTCACCCTAACGGATCAACATACCAAAGCCAAACATAAATGTCTGCCACAAGATATGGCAATCAATCCAACTCCTGTCTCCCGTACGTCAGATCCAGTAGCCAGTTCCTTTCTAGATTCAAGCTCTAACCCTTGTTCCAGTGGACAATACAATGGACAAATATTTGATACATGTATTCCTGTAGTAAATTATAATGTTTAGGGGGAAGATGTGGTTAATGTGTCTCTCCTATGGAAAAATGAAACTGAATGTAGAATGAATAACGTTTAAACTGTGTTTGTTACTAGCTTTTGCCCTCTAGGGGCCCAGAAAGACATTAGTTGGAAAGAAGTTCCCTTCCCAGGATTTGTAACTATATATAAGAATAACTCCCATCCACAGGATCCATGGACCCCTTCATTTGTGTTCAAAGCCCTGGATATAGGTGTTACCAAAACCAATCAGTACCCAGATTAGACTATGTTAATGGATATGTGATATGGACTGGACCACCCCAGTTCCACCCACATGAGTCCTCTGTCCAAACCCAATGGAACAAGTGTGTAAATATTCAGGAAGGCTATCTCCAGTTTCTAACACTGACCCTAAAAATGTCTGAATATAATATCAGTGATTCTCATCCTAAATGCTCTCCATTTGTGGCACCTATGTTTGCTGCCTGGCTCAAATCCTGCAACACAGTTACTATCCAAACACACCCACCCCATAGATATAGATGGGATGTCTCCGGATGGATAGGGACAGGTGGAGCAGTTTTGAATAGTATTGATATTGAAACATTAGCAAATAAATTAGGGGCAGTAGGTTCACTACTTGGTTCACTAAAAAAAAGCCTTTGGAAAACAGCAATAGGGTTTTGTCAGATGGACTACTAAACATTGGGTTAACACTACCAGATTGGTATAAATTAATGAGAAATGAAATTAAGGCAACAGAGCAAGCCACCAATGGAGTAGCAAACCTCACTCAAACAGCTATTTTATGTACTCAGTGGCAGGAAAGAGCGCTAAGCGTCCTGGATATCATATTGGAAAATTTAAAAGCAGGAATCCTGCATCATCATTTGTTGTCTGTACCTGATATAAGTAAGTACAAAAATTCCAATTGGACTAAGGTATTGGCACACACTATTTCTGTTTTTGACAAAGATCTCTTTCTAACCATACAGGCAGTGACCCCGAAAGGCACAAATTCAAGGGTCTGCGCTGTACGAGCCTATCCATGGCATCACAATGAATAATGGCTTAAATTCAATCTGCCTGGGTTATGGCAAAAGGAAAATAATAATGGTAATGAATTATATGGTGTTTTTGATCTTGAAGAACAATGTAATGCATGGAAAATTGCCATGTAGCACTACTCCCTACCACTGAGAACATATTAGCAATGTGTATACAAATCGGGAGCTTATTCATGCGTTATTTAAACTTTTAACATAACAAAAGCACAAATATATACCCTAGGACAGAAATGCTTTTATATAGTAGCCTCTCCCAATATGTCTGTGATACTTAATGCTATATATCATTACATTATCCCACCCAATGGATTTATAGTAATGTGTAATATAACAAAAATCACTACTGATAACACTTCTTGGACCCTACGTGCGAATGAATGGAAAAAACTATGGAATAGAGATAGCTTCAACCTGTGGAATATATCACTCGGGTATTCCTCAACACCCATACACAAGGTGCTATTATCAGTGGACACCTTTCAGGAAACGGTGATCAAGCTGAGTCAAAATTTAGGACATGCAGCTATCATACTACAGGCTGAAGGAAATAAAACAAAACACATTCTAACAGATATTGAACACGCTTCAAGGGATTCCTGGTGGGAGAATTTGGTTGGTTGGTGCCAGACAGCCACAGGACTTCTCAATTTAATGTTACACCCCATTGTTATGTTACTTATTGTTCAATGTATTTTGATTATAATAATTATTAGTCTTGGCTGTTGGGCCAAACACACAATTGATATGCTTCAACAAAGAGCAATCTATGACCCAAGAGTCCAACCTTAAGTAGATATAGTAAGTTTGCTTTGGGTTTTATTTAATTTATTCGTTTGTTTTGTGGTTTGCTGTGTTTTGGGGCTGCTTGTTGCACCTCATCCTTGTTTTAGTTTTATAAGTTGTGAAATGCAGTACGTGATTGTTGAAGTATTTCTCTGACCCCTGTCAGCCACCCTTTCTTGTTCCCAGAAAGGAACTGCATTGTGCAATTGGTAAAAACGCGTCAGATGGGCTTGACCATGCTCATATTGATGTTAAGACAGGTACGGCCAGGAAAGTTTTGCTTTGGCACACTATCCCTTTCCCTCAACCAATGTCCCAGTGTTGTTTTAATTAGTAGGCTGTGTTTTAATCATTGGTATAGTTATTAGTCATTTTTTATAGTATTAATGATCTTAGGCAGAATAATTTATAACACAACGGTTTTAGTTTAAACAGTTATAACAGCTTTGCAAGTGGGGTAGCGCCCCCTGCTGCGCAAAGTCCATGCCAAAAATAGTGTTCACCTTATCCTATACTTTCAGTGTACGGTCAGTACTGAATGATGTGACCCAATCAAACTGCCATGAAACACCCTTTTGGTAAAGAAGTGATGGTAAAGATCACTTCCAATGAGGGTTAAGTGCTGGTAACCTCTGACCCTGCCCACACACTCATGAAACAAAGATGTATCAAACATTCTCTCTTACAATACCAATTTTATGTCATGATTTCCATTTCTCACCATTATTAAAATAATCATGCCGTATTTTCTATTGAACGACCTCATGTAATCTACACACCAACTTTTCTAGACTTGACAGTTGCTTTTGTAATTTTTTATGATACGGTGTTACCATATCACAGTGGGGAATGTAGTGATAGAATATAGTTTTATTAGTATCTTATGTTCTCCTGGCCTGGACAAAGGAAGCCAGACCTAACTTTGGCCAAGCAAAGGCAAAGAGCAGAGAGAGGGTCCAGAACAGACAGCAGGCCTGAGATGACTCAACTTGTGGATAAGGCCCCATCAGCATACTGACAAAGGCATAGCCAGACACTTAACATATGCTTCCTGCTCAACACCTGGAGTTGACACGAAACTCATTGTGAACAGACAAGTGGGACATTTGCAACTCTGCTACTGATTTCCAGGTCAGGAAAAGAACCATCAACTAAAGATAAAGATGCTAACATGCTCAGAGCCCTTCCTACCAGGAAGACCCTCTTCTGATATGCTAAAGAACTGTGTGATGTCACCATGACATGGCATCTTGCTATTACTGACCTGTACCTCAGAACTGTATAAAAGGACCTGGTCATGCAACATGGCTTTGGGTGAAGGCTGGTGGTCACCAATTTGGTGAATCATGTGGCTTCACTCCCTTCCAGACCTTGCACACACGGATCACAACTAATCTTCGCTCGCCAGCAGCTCTACTCTCCAGCATCAAAGGGCCCTCTCTCAGTCTTTTCCCTGAATCA
>QEPC01001533.1:17340918-17366940 GCA_003113815.1 Sphenodon punctatus
TAGCCAATTTTGGCATATTATTAATGGTAATATCAAACCTATGAATAATTCCTGGCTCCATCCTATCCCTGCTACCACCTGGGAAACCTATCTTAGTCAGTTCCAGCAGGATGTACATGCCAGTTCTACTCCTTTTTTTGATAGTGATATCCTTCCTTCCTGGCCCCCTGTTACAGCAGATGAGGTAACTGCCATACTGGGAACCTTTAGATTTGGTAAAGCCTCTGGACCAGATCTTGTCCAGATCGACTTTATCAAAATTTATATCGACTGGTGGGTTCCAGTTCTGACCTCATTGTTCTCTGCCTTCAGTTCTTCAGGGATCATACCTATGGGCTGGAATAAAGCCATCATTATTCCAATATATAAGAAAGGGTCAATTGATGATCCATTGAATTATCGACCCATTAGTCTCTTAAGTGTTGTAAGTAAAGTTTGCACTAAATTGCTACTTGCCAAGTTGGAGGCTTGGATGTTGAAAAGTCAAACCATATTTCCTGAGCAGGCCAGTTTTCAGCGAGGCAGGTCCACAATAGATCAATGTTTTATTTTGCAATACTTAGTGGAGAAATAAAAGTCAGCCAATGGGAAAATCTACGCAGTTTTTTTAGATCTAAAATCGACCTTTGATATGGTCAATAGGAACCTCCTGTGGGAGAAACTACATAAAACATCTATATATAAAATACTTTTGTTCTATATCAAACAATTGCATCGCCACTCTCTATCAGCATTGAAAATTGATGGTGTTGGTCATATCTCCAATTATGTAGACGTATCAACGGGGGACCGTCAAGGCTGTGTCTTGGTCCCAGCATTATTTAATCCTTTCATTAACGATGTTGTTCCCTCTCTCACTCAAAATGAATTTTTTCCACCTCGGTTATCTGCTAGACCCATAGGTGTAAGGACGCCTGCCCCCGTAGCGGGGGGCTCCGGCGCAGCGGGGCCGCTGACTCGGAGGCGGGCCCGCCTCGGAGGCTCAGGGGGAGGTACAGGGCAGGTGCAGGGGATGCAAGGGGGCGGGGCCATGTAGTGTGAAAGCGTGCTGCTGGCCACGCCCCCAGGAGCCTCAGAGAGGCATCAGGTGTGGCAATGAAGCAGCAGGGCCCCGCCCCAAGCAAACAGGGCGTGTTAAGGGAAAGGGCTATATAAACTACCGGCGGGGCCTGACTTCCCCGCCGGTAATCATTCTTGAGAGACTGGCCCCCTTGCCTTGGAGATCCATTACCTGATTCGTGTCTTAGCTTGAAGCGAATGATCCTAGTGTTCCCCTTCCCCGTTGTTTGCGAGGTGTGCGAGTGAGTATCTGGTGTGTCATATTTCCCTATTGTGTGTCCTGTACATTTGAGGAGTGATCTTGGTTGTGGGGCAGACCTGTTCCCTGTATCCAGTACCTTGTTGCCTTCCTTGCTCCCCTACCTTCCACTTACCCTTTGTGAGAGAGCCCAATTTACCCCACGCACCTAGACCCTTGTTTCCCTTCCCCCTTCTCCTTTCCCCCCTCCCTGGAGCCGTTCCCCTCTCCCTCATTCTCCTCACAGACCCCCACGGTGCCCAGGGCCCCGAATATTTCCCCGAGCGTGTGGTTTTCCCTGGTGTTTCTACGTCCTGGTTTTCTGAGGCAAACTACTATCCTTTTGCCTTGTCCCGATGATGAAAAGGGTTGCCTTCTAATATTGAGGGAAAGCCCACCTTCCACCCTGAGGGACCCTAGCCTTACCGAGCTAGGTACGTGCGCTGAGGATAGTTGCCTCTGGTTGCCCTTGTCTATAAACTGTTTGTGCATCCTCCAGGTGTGGAGTCTCCCCCCTTCCCTGCTCTCGTTTCCCTCCTTCCTATCCCTATGTGACAGAAGGGTGTCTGTTATATGCCGATGACCTGGTCTTACTCTCGCAGACAAGAGTTGGTTTAAAAAGTCAACTTATGGCCTTTGCTGGTTATTGCAACACCAATAAACTGAAGATAAACTACAATAAATCCAAGGTTATGGTTTTTTCCAACTCTAGGAAGCTGTTTACCTGGGGAATTAATGGGCATACCCTGCAACTAGTTTTTATTTTAAAGTATTTAGGTCTTTATTTCTCTGCCTCTGGCAGCTGGGCCGAACATTTTAGGATGTCATCTGCTGTCTCAAGGGGATTCTCTTTGGCTATTCAGAGATTCTTCAGCAAGACTGGACAGCTTAGACCCAATGTGGCATTAGGGGTACATGAGGCTAAGGTTCGGGCCCAGCTGCTGTTTGGGGCAGAGATTTGGAATCCTTTGCTTCCTCTTAGCTGTAAAATAGAGGGACTTAAATCTATCTTTTTGCGTAAATTGCTTGGGGCTCCATGCAGTATTCCCTGTGCTGCCATAAGGCTGGAAACAGGCCAGTTTAGCTGGGATTTGCATGCTTGGCTCTGTGCTCTTAAGTTCTGGTTTAAAATGAAGGGACCAATGACTACTGGCCTTTTTCAATTTTTGGCAATTGACCCTTATTATAGCAGATGGCATAAGGTGGTTGACAAGAAACTAGAAACTCTGAGTTTCTCCCCTCGCTACCCAGCAGAGACTGAGTTGGGTGTTGCCAGAGCTGAGGTTCTATCTAGGCTCATAGATGTGGACAGACAGAATGAACTCGCCAGGGTTAGAGTCTCGCTGCACCTAAGGGACTACTTATTTTGTTACCTAACCCAAGGTGGGATTGCAAACTATTTGATTTCTCCCATATTGAAAAGGGGGAAATATTTGGTCATGTGCACCCGAATGAACACCTTGCCATCTAAGGTGTCAGAAGGACGTCACAATCAGATCCCATATGTGCAATGTCTATGTCCCTTTGATTTATCCAATGTAGAATCCACCCAGCACATCTTATTACACTGTCATTTATATGATCAGTCGTGTACCCGGTTTTTGGTCCAATATATTAGGAGATTTCCCGGAAGAACTGACCAGTGGCTCTCCCATTTTATTCCTTCTGATACATCATCTGAAATCTCAGCAAATCTGGCTAACATTTTGGTCTTAGCTTTTAATCTAAGGAAATTGTTTCTTGATTTTAAATCCTCACTATTGGGTTGAGGCATATATCCAATATCTTATGGACCATCAAATAGTTAACTGCTTCTGATTTACTTGTATTGACAGATTTACAATTTGCATATAAGTTGGTTCATTTTAATTTGGGATTTTATGCTTATATGTCTGTAATATGTCTGTATGTTAAACTGTTTGTTAAGCAATGACTATTGGTCAAGCTAAATAAAGATTGTGGATTTTTTTTTAGTAGTGAAAATATTTGGACAAACATGAACATTTCAGGGCATAACCAGGACTTCAAACAGCAAGGCAGAGGGGAGGGGGAAACAGCCCAGCAATCAAGAAACATGATTGACACATCCAGGCTGGCCAATTGGCATCCCAAACACATCCTGCAACACTGTGACAGAGGACATCAGAGAATCTCTTACTGGATCTCTCCTAAGCAGATACTTCCCAGTAAGAAGCAGGGAGGTTGGGGTGGGCACAGCACAGAATGAGAATACATGATTGACATTTCTGCTGGCCAACTGGCATCACAAACCCATCTTCTACCACTGTGACAAACATAAGAGAATCCCTAGTATAGGCTCATTCTCTGGAGATGCTGCCGAGGCTTCCACCTTGCCAGTACCCAGTCACTCAAATAAGGGAGACTTGGGGGGTGGGTAGTGTGGAGAAAATATAAGCTTCCACCAAGTTGCAGATCCCTCACCATGGCTAGATCTTGTGTGGCTTGTAGGCTGGCCCAGTGCTCTTTGTGTGTGTCTGTGTGTGCCGCAGTCTTTAGCCTCACTGCAAGTGCTCATAAAAGCAGAAGTCTGCACCTATTCTCCCTCATGTATGCCCCCACAGACTTTGGGGTGTGGTGCCAATGACAGAAGCCTATGCCCATGCCAGTGCCTCTGGTACCTGCTCCATCTCTACTCTGCTCACCTCCTCCTCTCTTCTTCACCCTCTACAAATGCTCCAGATAGCAGATCTCTGCATCTAGTAAAACCGTATAATTTAAACAGAGGCAACACCTGCAATTAATTTAAGGAAATTTGCAACTTCTGTTAAAATCATGGTACTTTCATTGCTTATAAGATTGGGACCCTTGATTCAATCTTTTTGAAATTTGGCAAGGATGATCCCTTTGGTGAGGAGAACAACCTGCCAAATTGCATTCAAATTGTATGGGAAACAAAGACATTACAACTGGAAATGTGTGTGCAAATCATTAAATGATTAACTTGCTTAAAAAATCAGGACCCGTATTCAATCTTTCTGAAATGTGGCATGGATGATCCCTTGGAAGAGGGGCACAATGAGTCCAAATTACATCTAAATTGGATTGAAAACAAAGTTGTTAAAGCTGGAAATGTGTGTGCAAACCATGCAATTAAATTGCTTATAAAATCAGCTCGTTTTATCCAATCTTTATGAAAATTGGCAGGGATGATTCCTGTGGAGAGACTGAGGTACAATCTGGCCAGAGTTCATGCAAATCAGATGAAAAATGAAGAAGTTAAGCTGCAAAAACATTTCCCATTGAAACCAATGGAAAACAAAAATGAAACAATTACAAAAATGAAAATTCTCAATAACGAGAACCAGAAAAATGAAATTTTTAATAACAAAAATGAAAAACAAAACATGAAATGGGTCCCTGGTGCACATCCTCACTTTGCAGTCCCTACTCACCTTTAGTGTGACCAGCCCAATAGATAGGCAGCCGTCTGGGTGTATTTCATGCGCTTGCAGGTGCCCATACTTGCAGAGCCAGGGAGAGCGGATACCCTTTACATGATTAGAGGAAGACATAAAACTAGGAAGAAAATGTATTTTATTTTCTAATTCTATTGTCCTAAGCCTTTAAAGAGAGAACCCTACTGTTTATTATGTAATCCAGTGTTTCTCCAGTTTGACTCAGTGAGGCCAGAATGCCACACTATCTGACTACATACACATTCTTGAATCTAGAGAATTGAACTAAATAGGGTAGAGTACCAGTGCTAGAGGTCCCTAGATACAGTCTTTACTGAAAAGAAATAAGATTGAATTTTTTTAACAAGAGGAAAGGTAGGAAAACTACAGTTTTCCAGTGTGCTATTTACTTATGTTTCACACTTTATTGCACAATGGGAATAGTTAATTTTACCCTTGTTTGGGTTTTATGTTACTCTACACCAGTCCCCTCCACCCACTAAGTTCCACTCTTAAGTTTGTACTCTTAAGGCAAGACTCTTCATTTATTTCATTGTGAGCTTGGGCTGCATAAAATGTACAAAGCTCTGGAACCCATCAATCAAAATTGATTTCACAGTCCTGAAACAAAACAATCCTGCAATCTCTCTGCTGAGTTGAATTTGACCATCTAGTGTGTGCATATCTCCTTTCTCAGAAGTATGAATTGAAGGCAAGATTCTGACACTTGTACACCCTTTGATTTTCATGGTACCACTTTTGGAGTGACTCATTTTTCAGTGTGAGTAAAAATGTCTGACTCCAGCTTATAGTACGTAGGAATCCATTGAAGGTCATACTGACAGAAAAGTTTGGTACTGAATACGAGTCCAATGGTTGTAAAACATGAAAAACAGTATTTTTGAAACCTATTTTTGAGTACTGTCACAGAACCTGGGTGGGTCTGGAAACGTTACAATTCTTTCGATAAACCAAATTACTGTGCTTCTTGAAAATAAACTCTTTTGACATGAAGCCTGTAGAACTATTACATGACCATCCCCAGCGGGAACCACAGCAAAAGAAATAAGAATGAAAGTACTGATTTTTATTGAATTTCATTTCTGGACAAAAATTAATTTAAGAGAAAAGCCCAAGTCTATATGAATATGCCTCAGGGTAGAAAGAAATGTGTATACTCTGACTTAGGCAAAGATGAGTATCACAAGAATTGACTTCCACAAAGCTCAATGACAAATAGCAGTCTAAGGTCAAAGTCACCCAATAGTGTCCAAAATGCAGGAGCCAATTTATCCTTTTTGGAAAAGTGGTATATTTTTGTTTGCCTTATTTTATATTTAATATTAGCTTTTTCATAAAAGGAGCCCAAATATTGATTTTATGTTTAGTAGCACACCACCTTCAATAAATAAGTTAAGCTTAGTGTTTTGTGAGAAATAGTGGGAAATTACCAAGCTTGTTCACTGTGCAATCTAACACCTGTTGCGTGCTGGCTCCATGTCTTACTCATGGCCCATTGAAAGTTTTCTATTAAATATACTAAGTGTTTTCAAAACTTATTGTACCAACAGACGACTGTAAACTGTCAAAGTTTCTCACTGATCATCATGTATCTGCTGGAGGTGGCTATGGCCTGTCGCATGGTCATAGCAGGCTGGATGCAACTGCACAAAGTGGGAGGCTTCAGTCTTGTCACAGCCAGAATCTCTGGGTGTAGAACAGGAATTACCATCACACCACATGGTCCTGACACCTTTGCAGAGCCAAGCCCACTTTGTTGTAGCTGTGGCTGTTTTCTGAGACTGTGAACCACTTAGCATGGACTCGTGGACCACTACTGATCTACAGGTTGTGATCTGAGAATCACTGAACTAAGCCAAAGGACATCTATGAAATGACCCCATTCATGCAATGTAGTCCTACTCCGTCATGCAATGTAGTCCTATGCAAAATATGTTTTCTTACCAAGTGTTTTAGGGTTTGGCACCTTCCAGTGACAGCTAGAATTTCAGGACTAGTAAGGTTGTGCATAGCTGACACAGTAACAACTTGCCAGATGTCCCATTGTCAAAACTGATTTGCATTATTGAATCTTCTCCATCACTTGCAACTTGTTCAGAATGAAGCAATGCGGCTTCTTACTGGTTTGGGCAGCCCTGGTCATATTCTCTGCACTGGCTGCCTGTAAAGTGGCAGATTGATGCCCTAAGTTGGGAGGCAATCGGGACTTTGCTGCGATGGGCCCCTTGGTTTGGAACTTGCTCCCTCCAGATGTTGGTCTCATTTCCTCCCTCCTCACCTTTAAAAAGCAGCTGATGACCTTTTCACCTCCAGGTGCTTTTAGTGGATCCACTGCTGGTTCCTTTTCACGTATCTTTTCCTCCCTCTTTGTCTTCCCCTTTAAAACTTTTTAAATGGATTTTATGTTGTTTTCTTGTACTAATGCTGTGAAAGACCCTGAGCACCATTCAACTGTAGGTGTGTGTGGAGAGGGGTATTTTTATTTTACTTAAAAATAAAATCGATTGTTATTATTAAGTACTGCACTGGGGCCATGAACACCACATCATAAACCTCTCCAGCTTGATGGCAGCTGGTGTAAATCCTTCAGGTTGTGCCACTGCAATCAAAATGTGAGTGGCCAGAGGCTGCATTTTAGAGCTCTGTGGAAAGCTCTGTGGTTAAGGTCTGGCATATTGGTACCCCTTTCTTCTGTGGCCATTGATATTCTGATTACTCACTGCTGCAATTGATCAGTACCCTTAGCAGCAGCTCTTCCCTATGAATGACTACAAGGATGCAGGAATTGCTGCAAGGAATTTCAAAAGTGCCAGTACATTGATGCTTGGGAAGGATATGAAAACTGAAGTCCACAATTGATTCTGAGTAACATACACATCACTGCACCATAGGAAGGTTCCCTCTAGTGAGTCGCCAGCATTCTCTTGTGGTTTCCACCTCTCAGGGTCTTGGAAGCTTTAGAGGCTGTCAATGAAAATTTAGTCAACTCTTTAAAATCAATGGTACTATTTGGGACGTCTTAGTGATACAATCCTACTCAGTGTAAGCAAAACACAATTAGACACTCATAATTAGATACTTTGTGACTGCCCTTCTGAAACTGAATCCACACTTTGATCGGGACAAAAATATATAGAGAAATTTTCAAACCATTCTTCAAATGGCAAATCATGTAGCTAGATAGATAGCATGGGCCTCCTTCTCTATTCATTTACAGCCTGTTGTATCCCAGCAATACCTTCACTGCAAGTCAGTGGAATTAGTACCAGTGTGAATCCAACTGAAGTTAGAGCCATGTCCATAAATTCTGCTAATGCATCAGTAAAGACAAAGAAGGGGGTGGGGAGCAGGAAAAGAGGAGGGGGATTAAGGTCAATTGGAAAATCACATCATCAGGTCACAGCTGCCATTAGAAAACCTAGAGCACTTTTGTCCAGGGATTTATTTCAGGCTGCTACGTTGTTGAGGTGCAGGGGTACAGATGGTGGTAGCTTGAGGAACAACTCCTCAGTTAAATTTTTTTAGAAGAGAGGGAAAAAATTGGGGTGGGAAGAGGGGAGGGATATTTACAGAATATTTTCCTGTAAATATTTCCCTTCCGATGAGCAACTATGTCACCAGGATAGAGTTTGGGGTGATTGGGTTGGGGGGCAGGGATATTCTGTAAAATGGGGGGGTTTAGAACTCCTCAAATGCTATGGGGGGATCTGCACCCCTACTGAGGTGGTTAAAGCTTTAGTGAAGGTACTGGGAAGTACTTTGGAGTTTGAGAGGTGTTGGTTGAAGGGACGGAACAATCAAAAGGTGTGCCTTTATAAGTGACAACACTTAACTTCTCTGATTAATCAATGCATGTACCTCATGTTTGGCTGGAGAGAACACTCTCTCAAAATGGCTAACATGCGTTCCAATCAAAGCGGGGGGAGGGGTTCTGTTCACACTTGTGCACCAGGAGCTAGACTGACACTGCCTAAAATAACTCCTTTTACACAGGGCAAACTGTCATTACACAGAAATGACTTTGTGGCTATTGGTCTATATTCAAATTGAGGCTCCAGAAGTGAAAGACAATACCCCAAAATCACATGGGAAAATAGGCCTCATGAGCATCATAGGAGTGTCTGATACATACTACATACAGACAAAAATAGCAAAGTAAAAAGGGTGTAATTTATTTAAATTAGTCCCTGAGAGAGAGTGTGCATGTCAACTGTATTTCTTGAGTGACAATCTGAATGCAATCATTACAGAATTGATTGCTTTTTGAAATACTTGATCTGTATTTTGATATTCAAAGACAATTTCGATGTTTAAATTTACCAGGCTGGCTGTTCACACAAAAATGTATCATTCATATAAGGTGTATTGGAGAGAAAAGATCCAGACAATCTTGCCATGGAGAGCAGAAAGTTGTCCTCTAGTTATACATACTATAGGCTGCAGTCCCCCAACCACTAACTCTAGGGAGATGGGGGTGGTTCAATTGAAGACTGCTGGACTCCAATGGGACTTCTGTTGAGTAACTGGTTTGAGGATTGCAGCAATAAGTGTTTCAAATCTTTACTTGTACTCTTAAATTAGGCCTATGGTAAATAAAATCCTCCTATTCCTGCTTTCGTTTTTAAAAGTGAAATTAGTGCTTGCTTGTACAATGAGGCTGGGAGTTTCAAATCCTCTGCACTTTCCCCAGTAGTACAGTGGAGACAGCAGTCGTGCAAGCTCCCTCCATCATTATATGGATGGTCTTTCTCTAGTGCAGTTCTGCCGCCAGACTTAGCTGCTGGACACAGTGAGGGATGAGATTATAAAAATCTTGCTTGATAGAAAAGACCATGAATGAGGCTCGCTGCTGCAAAGGGGCATGCATGCTGCACTCTGCTCCAGGCAGCGCAGCAACTCCACTGCCCAGAAGCTCCAGAAGGCATTTTATCATGTCCCTGAAGGTCTCATACCCATGTGGCACACCTTTCTCCCTGGCCCTCTGTGTGCAAAAGGTTCCCCAGAAGATACTGAAACTGCTCTCTCCAGTTTCTGCAAAGGAAGCGGAGAGAGAGGACTAGCAGGTAAGCAGAAAACATGGTTTTTCAACTTTCTGTTGGCAAATTGGTTTTTTGGTTGTTTTTTTTAAAAAAAGAAGAAAACGTGTAGCTTTTAAAACACAGGAGGAAAGAAGAAAGATGAAGTCAGGGTGCTAGGCGGAAACTTGGGAGACCTGCATTTTGTTCCTTGCTCTTCCACTGAGTTCGTATGTCACCTTGAGAAAGTCACTCAATATCCCTCTATGGGGATAAATCCATGAAAGACAATGGGTGAAAACGTACGTGATGGCAGAGGGCCACCGCCTGTCACACCACAATCTGTACTGGGGTGTTGCTCGTACCCTGATCACGGTTGGGTCCGGTTGCGGAACAAACATTTGCACAGCTGGGCCCGGGGGAGGGGGGGAAATGGGGTGCCTCCCCCCCCCCACGCTGCGTCCAGCAGCCTGCCTCTCCCCCATGATGGGTGGTCATGGCGGCCAATGACAGCTGCCATGGTCACCCGTCATGGGGCCACTCCATACTAGTCCGGGAACAGCGGGCTACTACACATGATAGCCCACTGTAGCCAGGTTGGGCAAGCCTTTCCACAGGCATGGTAGTAGCTAGTCTGGGCTTTGAGACTCCAGAAGTCTCTGGAGTCACAGCCAGCTGCCACCACATCCGGGGAAACCCCGGGTAAAACATCTGGATGGCCTTTAACAAACATGACGGTGGCCCACATGCCACAGCAGGCCACCATCATGTTTGTTATCATCCAAGGTGATATTTATGTAAGTTCTGAGTCAAACAGAATGGGTCAGTGAGCTCCCTCAGTAGAGCAGTGCAAGAAATCTTTGCTGGATCTGGAAAGTCCTATTTTACTCTAAGGCCACATTCAGATGAGCAGTTCCTTCTATGTAGTTGGACCTTACTTCTGTTTTACTCCTGAAGCACTCACAAACAAAACGCTAAACCAATGTTATTCAGGCCTGAAAGAGAAGTATGTACTCCTGAAATATCAGGAGTGCATACTCCTCTTTGGTTTGTATTTGAAAGTAACTGTGTGACACTATCAGTGTGAGTAGCAGCAACCATGGTTCAGTGATCATTATTCATTAGACTCAGGTGGGGGTGGGGCAGGAATTGATGCTGTACTACTTTATCTGAATGCTATTGAAGTGAAGTATTTACTTCAATTTAATTAAGTCAAAGTAGTTACTTCATCTGAACATACCAAAGTGAAGTAGTTACTTCAATTTAATTAAATCAAAATGGTTACTTTGGTTTAGCTCTGTTCTGCAGAATTCAGCCTAAGATACTGAACCTATTTAGCACTAGGATCTCTTAAAGTTACTAGCAGATGAAAAAAATTAGAGTAGCAATTCTTCTTTCCATGAGCAACTGTTAAGCAGAGGCTTTGAAACAAGAGTTAGCGATGCCTTTGGGAGCAGAGCATTGCTATGGGTGTAAGTAGTGCAAAGCATAGCATAGCTGTGCTATTAAACAACTGAAATTTTCATTCAAGTTTCACAGAAGTTCCCATTTAAATTTTATCTAGTCTTGAACTCAGAGCAACACAGTGTAATGGACATAGAGAAATGCACTGCTGTTGAAACAGAATATTTATCCAAAAGTTTGGAAGCAGCATTTATTTTAGCATTCTTTTGAACATGACCTTTATGAGGATGACCGTTATCACTTAGCAGGAACGCAACCCTGACCAAAGCATGCCAGCTCAATGATTTGAAAACAAATCTACAGAAAAATGCCTGAGATCACAAGAGTTTTCTCTGTCTTTTTTGCTAAGATGAAAACAGTCTTCAAATTGACTGAAAAAAAGGTGTTGCCAAATTAAACAAATTCTCTGCTTAGAAGGGATATCTGGGTATAAAGGAGTGGTAACTTTCTCTGGCTATAAATGCCACTCATAGTCTAATGTGGCAGCTAAGAGTATGACTGAAGATGAAATGGATTTTCTCTTGCAGTTACAGGACTGTAGTGAAGAAGCTGATCTAGCACACCTATTTATTTGGGGTAGGGATGGGGAGCCTTTTCCTTCCCATGGGCCACTTACAAAATTAATACAAGTTCTACAGATCAGATGGAAGTCGGGGGTGGTGGTGCTTAAGGAGTGCACTCAGGATGCGGGGAAAAGAGGAGGATCCAGAACATGGATTTGGGCCATGGAGCCATTAGGATGGCCAAATATGCACATTTTAGAGGACACTTATGAGAAATACAGGTTGCAGGGCTCCAGTGCAGCCCTGCAACCTGTATATCTGGCCACCCTAGGATCCATCCACTATCCTTGAGTGCATGCCCTCATCTCCACTCCCTTCCCCTGAGCTCAGTCTTTCGGTGCTCAAAGGTAGGGACTGGATCCATGGACCAAATCCAGGAATTAAAAAGGAACCAAATAAAAAACAGCTGTGGCTAGATTTGTACCATGAGAGGCAGATTCGCCATCCCTGGTTTAGGGTGTGGAACAATATGCCCTCCATCCTGCTCTGCCCTTTAATAATAATGAATATGCATCTTGATTTAATAGGAGGGCCTAAATTTGGAAATGAAATGATGGTTATAATTAAACAATTTTTTTATTTGGGCTGCAAGTAGTGAAATCAATGGATTTACTCCAGAATATGTGGTTTGAGGAGAGCAGTTTTGGTAGGTAAAGAAAACAATGCAAAAGTTGAGAATCACATTCCCTGAGACTAAACAGCAGCAGGAAAGAACCTTAAGGGAGGAGGCAGTAGTAAAGGTGACCATAACATTAAAAACCTAGGCCAGATCTCCAGATGCATTGCAGTTTGGGAGCTAAGCCACTTTACACCATTTGAGTACACAGTTATCTTGATTAGTGTAACATTTGATCGGTGGCCTTGTTTATCTTCAAATCAACAGCAGTAACAAGCACATCCATCCAGACAGTACGTGTCTGGTGTTTGATACTTCTATTATCTTCAGTCCGGGCTCCTGTAATCAAAATGCTACTCATAAAGTGCTTATTATATTCAAGCCAATCTGCAGTACAAATAGCCCTAGATTTGTGACCCTCCGCACATGTTGCTCTCATTATTATGAAGGACAGCATCTTGCATCCTCTTAAGGGAGTGGAGAGGGACCAGTATGAATAGTGTTAGCCCTTTGTTTTATTCAGGAGAAGGTGAGCTCAAAGCATTTCTCCATTGGCCTAACCTAACATACATTTTAGGTTGCTTTTCAGCTGCTAATCTGTGACTGGAGGAAAAAATCTCCTCCTCACTTTCTGTCTGTCAGTAGCTAAAAGATTTGTTAAGATTTCCTCACACTTTACCACCCCATGAGGTATATCTGTTCCACGCAGCCATTTTAGAATCACAGGGCTGGGCAAAACCTTAAAAGGACAGCTCATCCATCCTCCTTTCCTTGGCAGGACCAACTGTACCAAAACTATCTTTGACGGATGTTCATCTAGCCTACTTCAGATGTTTCCATAATTTCCCTTGGCAACTTGTTCCATTGCCTGACTACTCTTACAGTTAGAAAGTTCATCTTCATATTTAACCTAAATCTTCATTTCTGCAATTTAAGCCAATTATTTATTTCGTATCCTACCCTTAGTAGCCAATTGATTCCCATCCTGCTTATAACAACCTCATGCATCTTTTAAATTGTTATTGTGTCCCACCTACCCCTCAATCTCCTTTTTGCTAGTCTAAACATGCACAGTTCCTTCAACCATTCTTCCTGGGTCTTGCATTCCAAGCCCTTTATCATCATAGTTGTCCTCCAATGAACCCTCTTTAGTGCCTTTCTCAAATTATGACATTTAGCTGCCCCCAATGTGATGGCCTGCAGCCTGTTAACTTGGGTGTTGACAATGGAGTCTTTAACATAACCCCAACTCCATTTCAAGTCCTGTTTCTTTGGGGAGAGCTCCTCTGAGCTTCTGCTGCTTTTCTCCTCTCTTGTTCCTCTGCCTTCTTTCTCTCTTCCTTTAGCTCTTTGTACCTCCACTTGGGAATCTGCAGGTAGTTGTCATCTTTGGCACTGCTTTTCCGCCTCACACTCTCTGGCTGGTAGGTGGGTGGTGGTGCCTTGTTGACACGGACTTTGGGGATGACAAATCCTGGTCTCACACTGCTCCTTCTCAGCAAGTGCAGTGGCAACAGACTCACTTTTCTTGTGGCTATGGTGCTCACTTGAGTTACTGTAAGACTGCAGGGCTGCCAGCTGGCCCGCCGGTCCTTCTTTTTTGGGATCAATGTGACTCTGGAGTTCTGAAATAGTTTTTCATAGCTGTGTACGTGGTCTTTGTCCTGAGATCGGATTTCCTGTGCTCTCTGCTTCCTAAGGATATCCTGCACAGCTACTCTGTGTTTTCCCACACAGGGTGGACTCCCTGGGCATACAGTCCTGCAAGATATGGCAATAAAGGGGCTGCTAAGACATGTTGTCATCCTAACCATATGTTCAAGGACACCATCTTCCTCGGGGCCATGGAAGACTTTGAATGTCATTGCTGATCTCACACTCTCTGAGATTTTCTGCAAACAGCTCTTTGGCTCTGCAGCCTTGGCAAGTAGTTCCTTCATCTTTGGCCATTCTGGCTTATACTGGTCGCAAAACTGCTCAGCACATGGATGATCCAACAGTCTCTGCATAAGATAGAGAACTTCTATTCTTCCAGTGTAACTTGCCCATTCCCTTGGGGTCATCCCACGGCCTGGGTCAGTTGCATGAATGTTTGCCCCTTAAAGAAAAGAAAAATATTAGTCTTAACAGGATATACATCACACACTTCCATGCTACAGTGAAGCATATTGCTATAAGCAAAGCTAAATGTGCATTGCTGCCTCTGAATTTCCAAACATACGGGATCCCCAGATACAGACATGGCAAAGAAAGGGGAAGGATGGAATGCCTGATGTTTGCCTAAGAAATTGTGGTGATTGGACAATGGGCACACTATGTGGTTAAGACACACCCATTTCTGTGTCCTACCATACACAAGGGAGTGATGTGACCAGCCATCTTTGACCTCCCCAAGCCAATGGAACAGTTACTCATTGACAGATGGTTGGCCATTCAGTATGAGACCAAACAGGACTTGAACTCACAGCCTTCAAGGATAGTCAAGTGCCTTAACCACTCAGTCATCATGCCACTTATCTCCTAAATCTCATTATATCCCTCACTACTCTCCAACTATCTCCAGCCCACCTGCTTCCTGTACCCTTCCCTCCCTCGATTTGCTTTTGAAATCTGTTTAGCCCTGAACGCCCATGTTTTCCCACTCTTTCCCCAAGCACCCTTCCGAAGCTACACAAGTCTGTCTAAAACTAATGGGAAAATTCATGGAACTTCTGTTTATGACAGGTAACACACAATTTACTATTGAGTGAGGGTGGGGAATGAATGATTTCACAGGAGAGAGCTCCAATTAGGTAGGTTGTCAGTGGATGTGCATGAACTTGCTATGGCTTTCCAGATGAGATCAAGGTTGCTGATGGCAACTCAAAGCAGAGGGTGCAGCCAGAGACCCTGGTCTATGGAAGAAGGCTTATCAGATGGATAGCTAAAAAAGCTAACCATTTTGTGAGACTCTTGCAGTAAGGGATTTGTTTGCATCTGGCAAAATACTTGATTCTCCTTGGTGACGGGGGAGTTTGCCCCCAAAGGGGTAGTGTAATGTATCCCCTGATGAGAGGGGGAGATACAGGGGGTGGGGGGATGGGTTTCTCCCCCACCAGCCTGGCAGAATATCTTGGTGGAGGGGGTCCAGAGGGGGGAGCCAGGGGTGGTGGTTTTGCTATCAAGGTCATGTTGGGCTGGGGAATATATGGTCCCTCGGGGAGGCCGGATCGATCACTGAGGGGGAACAGGTGCTTAGTACCTGTCCCACTCTCTCACCCCTCAGTGGGAGGTGTGGTGGTTTAGAGTGAAAGGGCCCCTAGCCCTGTTATGATGCTGTAAATAAATCATCTACAGTCCAGAATCAGATCCTGGACCAGGCGACCGACCTTTTGTGTCTCACGGAAACCTGGCTGGACACTGAGTCACATTCTATTTTGGCTGACCTTGTTCCAGCTGGGTACTCCGTGCAGCATCAGCCACGGCTGGAGGGATTGGAGGGTAGCCGTTATTTTTAAGGAGTGATGGTCTGCTTGGTGATATCCGGTGCAGAATACACCAGGTATAGAGTGCCTTAATCTTGTGTTTGATTTGGTCGGAGGCAGTATGGGGCTGCTGGGGCTGGTATACCATGCATCTTCTTGTCTGGGAGCATCCCTACATGCTCTAGCTGAACTGGTGTTGGAGGTGGTTTTGAGGTCCCCGAGGATGGTGGTTCTGGGGGACTTCAACATACACATCGATGGAGTCTTTTTGGTGCAGAGCATGAGTTTATGGCCACCATGGACATATCTTAAGTGGTGAGTGGCCCAAGACATGATGGTGGTCACACTGGATTTGGTTTTCTGCACTGGCCTAGAGGCGTTAGTGGGTGTGTGGTGGGGTTGCCCTTGTCATGGATGGAACATTATCTCCTTCGGACCTGGCTCCTGGTGCACATCTGTCCCTGGAAAGATGTGGGACCAGTTTGGTTGGTTCACCCTTGGAGACTTATGCAATCGGATCGGTTCTGGAATACCCTGGGGGAAATACCCTCTGACCTCGATGCCCATGTGGTCGATGACCTCATTGCTTTTTTTAACACCTGGCTATCTGAGGCCATCGACCGAGCAGCTCTGAGGCGTCTGCTCCCCAAGCACTGGAGCTGCAGGTCCCTGTGGTTCACAGTCAACCTGCGGCAGCTAAAGCAAGAAGGGGGGCAGTTAGAATGATCATGGCATTGTACTCATGCTGAAGATTACAGACTGCAGCATAGAGCTAGTTTGAAAGCCTATGCAGTGGCTTTCAAATTAATGAACCCTTCCTTTGCTGTCATCAAATCTTGCCTGGCGGAGCTCTTCCAGATGGTGAAGGGGTTGGTCAGTCCAGCCTCTCTCCACCTAAGTGGAAATTTCCCAAGTGCGCTGTGATAGGTTTATTGATTTTTTCATGGATAAAATCTCTTGCATTCACCATGACCTTGCTGCTACATTTGATACAATGTGGGAACCAGAGGTTATGAATGCTCTGGCTTGTCCTGTTTTGTGGGATCAATTTTGGTCAGTGACCCCTGCCAATGCAGGGCTGTACTGGAGACTGTAAACAGATCTTTGCCCATCCTGGTTGGTTAAGGCCACCAGGGACACAATAGGACCGGTGCTGGTGTGGGTGGTCAACGCCTCCCTTTGAGAGGGCAGGGTCCCAGGGTCTCTTAAGGAGGCTGGGGTGCGACCCTTGTTCAAATAACCATCACTTGACACTGACGTCCTTGCCAGTAGCTGACCTGTCTCTAACATTCCCTTTTAAGGAAGGTTATTGAATGGGTGGTGGCCCAGCAGCTTCAGGACCATCTCGACTAGGTTGGTTTTCTGGACCCCTTGCAGTCTGGCTTTCGTCTGGGGTATGGCACCAAGACTGTACTTGTGGCCTTAATCGATGACCTGCACCGGACTTTAGATCAGGGACAATCAACTCTCTTGGTCCTGCTGGACCTATCAGCTGATTTTGATACTGTTGACCATGAGATGTTGGTGGCTCATCTGTGGGACATTGCTGGGGTGGGTGGGATTGTTCTTGAATGGTTCCACCCATTTCTGGCTGGAAGAACTCACCATGTGGTACTGGGGGACTGTTCTTTGTCTCCCTGAGACTCCACCTCACGTGTGGGGTCCCACAGGGTTCTATTCTGTCCACTCTCCTGTTCAATGTGTATATGTAGCCTCTGTGTGAGGCTGTGAGAGGATATGGATTGTGATGTCATCAATATACTGATGACACTCAGCTTTAACTCTCTCGTTTTCAGCAGACTCAGGCCCGGCAGTCTTGTTGCTTACTTGGTGTGTGGCAGCTGTGGGGGACTGGATGAGGGTGAGCCACCTGAAGCTGAATCCCAAAAAAACAAAGGTGATGCTGATGGGAAGGGCAGAGAGAGTGGAGGCCCCCTATCATTAATGGGGTGCGCCATGCCTTGGTCCCTCAGGTTTGCAGTCTGGGTGTGCTCCTCGATTCACAGCTCCGCATGGATGTCCAGGTGGCAGCTATGGTGAAGACCGCATTTTGTAAATTACATCTGGTATGACGCTTACGGCCATATATCTCAGACTGTGACCTTGCCACCATCGTCCATGCCTTCATCACCTCAAGGCTTGATTACTGTAATGTGCTCTACATGGAGCGACCCCTGGTGATGGTTCAGAAGCTGCAGTTAATACAGAATGCGGTGGCCCACCTCCTTATGGGGGCAGGCCACTGGGAGCGCATAACTCCATCCTCTGCACTGGTTGCCTATAGCCTTCTGGGCCCAATTCAAAGTGTTGGTGCTTACCTATAGAGCCCTACACAGCCTGGACCGCCTCACCCGCCGGGTTCTGAAGTGACTTCTGTAGTCAGCCGGGTGCGCCCTTTTGGAGGTCCCCTATGATTAGCATGGGGCCACACTGGAGAGGGCGTTCTTGGTCACCGCACCTTATTTGTGGAACGCCCTTGTGACGGAAGTCTGCCAGTCCCCAGATCTCCTCTCCTTCAGGCGTCAATGTAAAAGTTGGTTGTTCTGCCAGGCTTTTGCTTGGGGGAGATGGGTAGTGGGAGGGTTAGGGTTGGGTTGGGGAGTGGGGCTGCTATGAACCGTGTGGAGTTTTATGTGTTTTAATTGTATTTATTTGTAGTATATTTACATTTTATATTTTCTTTTATATTGTACGCTGCCCTGGGCTGCATAGGCAGGAGGGGGTGGGTTATCAATTTTTAAAAATAAATAAATAAAATAAATACGTCTTTTGGTCCTTCTATATTACGGATGTAGACTCCTTGAAGAGCTGTGCTACCTCTCTAAACCAAGGAAAAATAGGATAAACTGCCTTTCTTCCTCCTCCTGTAATTCTATCCAGTTTTGTCAGTAACCCTTATTAAAAGATCTGTTACAATCACTTCTCTTGCTGCTGCTTCTCTGATTTCAGCTATATCACTTCACATTGATAAACTCCCAGTTGTTTTGGGATATTGCATCTCAGAAAAGAGAAATAAAGAATCCACAGAACCATAATCCTGCCTGTAAGTATGTCCTATCTCAGGAACTCTCTTTGTGACACAAACGTTTCTTAAGATATCCTGTTGAATTAATGCGTAGATTCAAAGACAATTCTAAACAAATTCTTCAAACAACAGAAGATAGGGTTAGAGACTTTAGCAACTGGGTCAGACATGAATATTCAAACCTTTTTCCAATGCTGCAGCAGTCTATTTGTCATTCAGATTTTAAGTCTGGTCTGTGAGTCTTCTAAAATAAACGTGTGTCTCTGCACTTAGATCTGATTTTCCTGAGATAAAAATCATGTCCTGAATACTGTTTTTCAGAGCAACTAATTTGAGCAGATGTGTCACTTTTGGATATTAATATTCTACTCAATTAATAAGATCTTGTGCCCCATGAGATTATCTGCACATCTTACATTGCTGCAGCATTTGTGCTGGCAACGGCCAGCCAACACATCAGAGTTCCAATTAATCAGAATTTCTGACCCCTGGATGAAAAATGGCCATTGTACTAGGATATTTTATTATTATTGAAATCCAGAAGATGTAAGTCTCAAACTTCCAGCAGTGCTCTTTTATCCTAGTTGATTAGCAACAGAATAGACAAATAGCTATGTGCTTCTATTTTACTGTATGTAAACTGTAATCAAAAGTGGGATCTAAAAATTCTGGTGAATTATTCCTCTCCTGAAATAAATAAAACAGCATCAGGAGTTTAATTAAATGGACTCTAAAGGAAAACTGTGTCCAGTTTGCTCAGCTCAACAATATGAAAATGGAAAGAGCCAGATGCAAGTCTGGCTAGCCTCAAATCATACAATTGTAGGGCTAGGATAGACCACAAGGCTTGTGGTCTATAGGATCATCAAGTCCAACCTATAGGCATTAAGGCAGAATTAACAAGGGCTCTTTTTTTTACACGGGCCATGACACAGGGTGTGTGTCAGTGTGCGCCACGGTCCATAGGTGCGGGGAGGGTGTAGACGGGTGCACTTCCATCTACACCTGCCTCCACCATCAACACGTGTGGAGCAACTGCCTTTTTCGCTGGTTGCTCCGTGGCGGGGGGGATGGGTGGAGGTGGGCATGCAAGTGGGTGTGCAGGAGCACGCACACACACACACACACACACTCTCCACACACCCATGGTGGGGTTTACATGAGACTCACCCACGCATGAATACCCACATATCTGGGTGTTCATGCGTGGGTGCTGCTGGCGTAAAAAGGGCCAAGATCTAGCCCAAGAGTGGGGAATCTTTTCCCTCCCACAGGCCACTTTGAAAATTAGTACAAGCTCCACAGGTTGAATGGAAATTGAGGAAAGAGATGCTGAAGGGGTGTGCTCAGGATAGGGGGGGAAGGAAAAGGCCCAGATAATGAATCAATGCCATGGATCATCGACTGTCCTTGAGTTCATGCCCTCAATTCTGCTCCCTTCCTCCTCAAGCTCACTCTTTCAGTGTTTTAATGTAGGGACTGGATCCATGGACCAGATCCATTAATGGAAAAGGGGCCAAATGCAAAACAGCCATGAGCTGGATTTGGTCCAAAGGCCAGAGGTTCCCTACCCCTGATCTAAACTGTCCCCCAGAAGTATTCATCTAATTTGCTGTTTAAATCCTCCATGTCCTGATTCATGGAAACCTTCCACTTAAGTCAGGGTGGTCCACGTATGTACAGTTGTGAAATGTATCATGCAGTGCTCAAATTCTGTTCTCGCTTAAGCCAGTGTAAGTACGCTGTCACTTGGATGACTTTGCTGGAGTGGCTTTGCCTTTGCACTGGTGCCATTGAGAGCAGAACTGGCGATTAAACTGTTAATCACCATTAAGGAATCCTAGTATTTAGGTGTTCAACTTGAGACATCTTTTCCGAATGCCTGCTGTTGCTGAAAATCAGGCTCCATCACATTTTTGCCAACAGTTTTTCATTACATGATTAACCAATATTAGAGCAAAGTAGAAAGTGGGTTACTGTCTTGAGTACTGAGGTACCGCATGGCAACGGTTACAGATAACAACTCCATCACTTGCATATGCACATTGTGGTACCTACAACCTTATCTTTCTCTTGTATCTCTGCCAACATTTATGAGACAGCCTTTCAATGGCACATAGTACCTTTTTGCAGTGGACAATATGACTGCAGCAGGTCGGGTTTGAGCCTTGGCCTTTTAAAGAGCTTTGGCCATAGACTTGGCTTCATTAACCCTGCCCCCTATCCCCCCCTATAAAACCAGGAGGAGAGAGATTCAATCTGGCAGCTTTGAAAGAGAGTAGAGCCCCAGTTGTCCACTGTGAGCTCTCCAGGGTACTGATGGGGAGCCAGACTGGCCTAAGGCTCAAAGATATGAATCACCCATTTATATGTGCTCGCTAACCAAGTGTTGACTAAAGAGGCAAGAATCCACGAGATTTGCCTGAGATGGGTTTTGGGACGAGCTTGCCCTGCTGTCACAGGCCAGGGGAGCCAGGTTGCCCTCTCACAACAACACATAGCCTCTACTCTATGTACATTCTGTATTCACTACATTGATGCTTTTTGTGATGATCACGGATGATCGTTCAATTCTTCCTAGAATTATAAATGAATAGAATTGGAAGGGACTGGGAGTCCCCATGGGCTCCCTCCATGCTAGAGAATTTGCCATACCTAGATCATCACAGGTATATGCCAAACTCTTCTTAAAAGCCTCCAATGATGGAGTATTCACAACTTCTCTAGATAGTCCATTCCATTGCCTGATGGCCCTTACGGTCAGGAGTTCGTTTGTTTTTTCCTGAAGGTCAATCTAAATCTCCCTTTCTGCAGCTTGCACCCACTGCCTCTTGTCCTGCCCTCCATAGCAAGGGAGAACAATTGTTTGAGTGGTGCAAAACAAGTAAATAGGGAGCTATTATTTCCCACTCTAATAATATTAGAAGTAGAGAGCATTCTATGAAACTAACAGGAAGCAGATTTAAAACTAACAAAAGGAAGTATTTTTCCCCCTCAATGTACAATTTACTCAGGGTGTTTTCACACAAGACACTCTCCACCCACTACCCACCCACTATACATGTTACAGGGCACCCACAGAGGGCAACACTGCAGCCCTGCAACATGTATAGTGGGTTGGTAGTGGGTGGAGAGTGTCTTCTACACTCTAAATGGTCTTAGAAGACTAATGGGAAACAATCACGATAGCCGTCTTCAAATATCTGAAGAGCTGTCACATAGAAGATAGAGCAGACTTGTTCTCTGTTGCTCTTGAGGGCAGGACTAGAACCAGTGGGCTCACATTACAAGAAAGCATATTTCGGCTAAACATTAGAAAGAACTTCCTAACAGTAGTGGAACAGACTGCCTAGTGAGGTGATGGGCTCTCTCCTTCGCTGGAGGGTTTCAAACAGAGGCTGCAGGACCATCTGTCAGGGATGTTGTAGCGGTGGATTGCCTGCACTGAGTAGGGGGTTGGACTAGATGACCTCTGAGGTCACTTCCAATGCTTAGATTCTATGAACTTGTGGAACTTGTTGCCAGAGGATGTTGTGAAGGCCAATAGTGTAAATAGGATTTTAAAAGGATTGGAAAAGGATTAGAGAAGTCCTTAGAAGTTCATAAATGGCTATTAGTGAAGCTGGTCAGGGGATGTAACCTCTGACTGTTGAGAATAGCAGGAAATGGATCGCCCCAGTTTGGCCGGTTGTGTACTTCTCTGAAGCGACCCAAGGTGGCCTGCCACTGTTGGAGACAGGATACTGGGCTAGATAGAGCATTGGTCTGACCCAGTATGGCACTTCTTACATTCTTATCTTCTTTAACCTTCTTCAGCCTTTCAAATGTTTGTTATATTCTCCTAGGTTTTCTTTTCTTTACTAATAAGGAAACAAAGTGTCGTCTCTTGCACTCCAAATGCACATGTAAAATCTTTTCAGTCCACATCAAATCTTCCCAATATAATTTCATTCTTCCAGCTTTTGGTCATAGTACAGCCACTGTAACACATTTCTTATTTATAGTTGCCAGGCACCCTGTTGCTGCAGATATCTTGAACCCTGCACAAATTTGTGGTTTGGCTGCCTGTGTCCTGTTATATAAATTCTAGATTATGCTGCTGCAGACTTTATAAGGCATGTAGATGAAACACCAAAGATGGGTTCTGCTGTTCATGAAAGTATGTTTCATGGAGGGGGTAAAAGAAGGCCTGGCACATCTGTATTTCCATATTTTCTAAATGTATTTTTTTTAAAACTTTGAATTTCTTGGCCTTCCAAGGGATTTTTTTTGTTTTATTGTAAAGCTTCTGTTCTATTTATAATTTTTGGAATATATTATATACATTATTGCTGTATACTGATAATATACTTAAAACCAGTTTATCAAAGTTTATTTTTGCCTGGGAACATTTGCTCAGTGGGCAGTCATCTATTTTTATAATCGGCTTTTATGAATCAGGAAACTACCAAGTATTGGAAGATTAGATCTGATAACATAACACATCTCTTAGTATGAATTGCTGTCCTGTCACTGGACATCTGGTATAGCAAATGTGGGATCACTGGTCTGACTGGGTTGGGGTTATTTTCAAACTTCTCATGGTGCTAAGTCCCCTCAAGCTTAGTTCTATTCCCCCCCCCCCCCCCCATATCTTTCAATTACAAATCCCTGTTTCATCCTCTTTATTTCTAGCAACTGCTGAACATCCCTTAATCCATTAACTATTTCTAAATATAACGTTGTACAGAAACTCCCATCCTGACAGTTTCGCTGGACTGAACCACTATAATTATGCATCACCAGATCTTATAATGGATGCCAGGCTCCTATGGTCTTTGGACCATTCACCATAGTTCCCTAGTGACCCACATTTCCAGCTACAAGTGTTTTAACCTACATGAGGATAATAGAAAACACTAAACAAGTCAGTGGGCTCCAATCACGCAAAGGACTTTTGCAAGAGTGGGTATTTTAGAAGTCTGTTCCTGCAAATGAGCACTCTCAGATACTTAGTGACTATCTCCTGTAGCTGACCACTCATATACCCCTTTCTTTCTGTAATCAGGTTACCAATAGAGTAACTTGCTCCAAAGGTTGGGTTGGGAAGAGAATGACCATCGCCTGATTCCTCAATACTGCTTGGCAACTCCCAGACACAGCAGCACCATTCCCCCTGAAAATCTCCTGAAACACCTGCACAGCCTCAGTGCCTCACCCAAACCCCCAGAACTGTACATAACACCCTCCCCAAGCTGCTGCACCCCACCCTTCATGGGCAGAAAAACAGAGAATGCTCATAGAACCACCCTCCCCAAGATCTCCCTGCTACCCGCTGAAGCCAAGTTGCATGGTGCAGAGCTGGAGTTCATGGCCTTCATGGCAACCATGGGCCTGTCCCCAATAGTAGCAGACTCGACGCATGAGGGGGGCCAGACCCTCTACCTGTTGTTCTGCACCGACCTTGAGACAGGGGGTCTGATGGTTGGGAGTGTGGTTGGTTCACCCTTGTCATGGTGGGGCCATTACCTCCTGCAGGCTCCCATCCTGGCACATATACATGACCGGAGGGGTGTAGGACCTACTAAGATGATCCGCCCTCGGAGGCTGATGGAACCTGTTTGGTTCCAGACTGTTCAGGGGGATTTACCACAGACCTCAGCAACCACTCCATTGATGCCCTGGTGGCCTTCTGGAATGATTGGTTGGTCAGGGCTATCAATCAGGTGGCTCCTAGGTATCCACTTCCCATGTTTCAGCACCACAGGTCCCCATGGTTTATGGAGGACCTGGGCTGACTGAAGTGTGAGGAGAGGCGGTTGGAGCAACAGTGGCACCGTACTCATGATGAAGACGACCAATTGTGGCATAACCTGTTTTTGTAAAGTTATGCTGTGGCTGTGTGGGCAGCAAAGAAGGTTTTCTTTGCTGCACTCATAGCATCTGTGAAGTCACATGTCTGATGGAGCTTTTCCAGGTGGTGAGGGATTTGGTCAGTCCTGCCTGTCTCCACCTGGACCTGGAGTCTTCTGGAGCCTGCTGTGATGCTGCCCTTTTGGATACAGAGGCAGAGCCAGAGGTAAGGAATGCCCTGTCTGGTCAGTGTTTATGGGATTTCCAGTTGGTGACACCTGCTGAGATGGCAGAAGTGCTTGGTTCTGTGCGAGCCACACCTTGTGAACTGGACCCTTGCCCATCCTGGCTGGTCAAGGCCAGTTGGGAGACAGTGGGGCTGTTGCTGGTCGGGGTGATCAATGTTACCTTGGGGGAGGGAAGGTTACCAGAGTCCCTTAAGGGGGTTGTGGCCCCACCCCTCCTAAAGAAACTATCTTTGGATGCTGACTCCCCCCATGAGCTATCGACCTGTCTCAAGCCTTCCCTTTTAGGGAAGGTTATTGAATGGGTGGTGGCCTGTAGTTGCAGGCGCATCTGGACCAACTGGACCATATCAGTTTTCTAGATCCTCGCAGTCCAGTTTTTGCCTGGGTTATGGCACTGAGACTGTGCTTGTGGCCTTGGTCAATGGCCTTCAAGTGGAGCTGGATAAGGGTCAATCGACCCTTCTAGTTCTGCTTGATCTCTCGGCATCATGAGGTGCTGGTGATTCGCCTGTGGGACCTGGATGGGTTGGATGGAATGGTTTTACGATGGTTTCAGTCCTTTGTGGTGGGTAGATCTCAGCAGGTGATTCTGGGAGATTGTACATCTTCTCCCATATATCTCCTGTGTGAGGTCGCGCAGGGTTCCATTCTGTCCCGCCTCTTGTTCAATGTCTATATGCAGCCATTGGGAGAGGTTGTATGCAGATGGGGAGTTCTTTGTCATCAGTATGCTGATGACACCTAACTCTATTATTATTATTATAAGCATTTATATAGCGCCAGTGATGTACCTGGCGCTTACAAAGAACAAGATAGACATGGTCCCTGCTCGAGAGCTTACAATCTAAAGACGGGGAGGAGAGACAGGGAAGGGGAGAACAGAGGGAGAGACAAGGGATGTGACGTTCATGAGGATGCGAGAACTCAGGTACACGTTCTTGGCTTGGTTACAGTAAATTGAGAGTTTGCAAATAACATGTGGATAATCCTGGGTGGGGATGCTTAGCTGGAGTTCGGAAGTGCGGAGTGGAAGAGGTGGATTTTGAGGAGGGACTTGAAGG
>QEPC01001533.1:17367040-17388502 GCA_003113815.1 Sphenodon punctatus
ATCCAGGTTTCAGTGAGGGTGAGAAGGTGAAGGGAGAGAGAGAAGAAAAGATCGTGGATATAGGGGGCTTTATTAGCAGAGAAGCAACAGTTCCAGAGGGAACAGGAGAATGGGAGTTGATCGGGGGGAGACAGGGAATGGGGATAAGATCAGGGGAAGGGATTGGCAGGAGATGGGCATTGGGGCTGACGGGGAGGGGGTAAGAGGTGGGGGGGAAGAGAAGGAGGTGGTGTGGGGATGGTGGAATGAGATGATAGGCATAGCAGGAGGAGAGGGGAAAGAAGTGGGGGGAGAAGCAGGAGAGAGGGTATGGGGAGGGAGGGAAAGAAAGGAGGAAGGGGGTGAGAGAGAATGACAGGCATCTTGGTGGGTCCACAGATACAAGATGGTACCAGGTGTGAAGGAACTTCCCTGGAGGATGCCTCAGTCTTTCAGAGTTCTTGACAGCCACGCTTGCTCCCTGCATGTCCCCCGTCCAAGGCACCACAGCTTAGTGGTAGCGTGCTCTCTCCACTGGCATCAGTATCTTGAAACGGATGGGGCATTGCCACTGCGGACCCTGCGAACGGGACCAGCCAACGGGCGACACTCTTTCGATGTCGCCCTTTGGATGGCGCCGAAAGGGCCCCTGTCCTGGATAACTCAGTACCTGGCGGCGGCGGAGGAAAAACAGCATATCAGTGCCAGCCACTACTAGTGCATCTCTCCCATCCCCCGGCTCTGCCCAGGTGCAAAGACTCCACCCCAAAGGGCCCCTGCCCCTGGATAACTCAGTACCTGGCGGCTGAGGAGGAAAAACAGCCTATCAGCGTCGGCCACTCCTACTGCATCTTTCCCACACCCCAGCTCTGCCCAGGTGCAAAGACTCCACCCCAAAGGAAACTCAGTACCTGGCGGCAGAGGAGGAAAAACAGCCTATCAGCGCCGGCCACTTCTAGTGCATCTCTCCCATCCCCCAACTCTACCTGTCTTTTTTATCCGACCCAGGTTCTGCAGTCTCAGTGCTTTCCCGGTGCTTAACGGCTGTGGCAGACTGGATGAGGTTGAGCCAACTGAAACTGAATCCCGACAAGATGGAGGTGATGCTCATTGGTGGGTCTCGGGTCCTGGATGAGGGGTTGTTACCTCTTATTTGCGGGGTTCACCCCATGTTGGCATCTCAAGTTAGGAGCCTGGGAGTGCTCCTGGATCCACAGCTATGTCTGGATTTCCAGGTGTTGGCTTTGATGAGTGCATTCTACCAGCTACATCTGGTGAGGCGGCTCTGCCCCTATATCTCGGACTCTGACCACACCACTGTCATCCATGCAGTTGTCACCTCTAGGCTAGACTATTGTATTGCGCTCTACATGGGGCTGTCCATGGCAACGGTTCAGAGGCTGCAGCTAGTGCAGAATGCTACAGCCTGCCTGCTCACTGGGACGGGACATCGGGAGCACATTATGCCATTGCTCCGGGCACTGCACTGGCTGCCTATAGTCTTCTGGGCCCAATTCAAGGTGCTGGTGCTGACCTATAAAGCCCTAAACAGTCTAGGCCCTATTTATCTAAGGGACTGCCTCACTTCCTGGACCCCTGGGTGGCTCCTGCGGTCGTTGGGGGACTGACCTCCTGGAGGTTCCCCGCTATAGACGGGTGGAGACCGACAGGCAGGCATTCTTGGCGGCCGCACCAGTGCTTTGGAACTCTCTTCCGGTGGAGGTCCGCCTCAGCCCAAGCCTTCTTATGTTCCACCATCAGTGTAAGACCAGGCTCTTCCACCAGGTGGTTGGTGGAGGGGAGAATTAAAAGGGGGTTGGGGAGGGAGGGGGATATTCTGCACTTTGTATTTGTATTTTTAAAGGTTTTTTAATTGATATTTATATTAATTAATTATTATTATTATTATTATTATTATTATTATTATTATTATGTTGTTGTGAGCCTCCCTGAGCTGCCTGAGGCAGGAGGGGTGGTATATAAATGTATTAAATAAATAAATAAATAAATACATGCACACCTACTGTTGTCCTCTAGCATCAACACTGCCTCTTTCAAAATGACCACTGTCCATAGTGGAGGAGCCACTCTGGAGGCAACAGGAAATATGGAGGTAAGGAGATCCATCCTTCCCCACAAAAGTTAGGGGCCTTGGGGGTATGACCTTATGGGCCTCTTCCCAGCTTGAAAGCTGTGGGAATGTCTCCCGTCCCCACTTCTTTTTATGTCCATGCAGAGAATAGAATGTAGCAACACTCAGACTACATCCTGCACTATCTGACTCAGGCACTCTTCACCCCCTTCATACTCTGAGTCTATGGGGAAAAAAGAGGGGACATGCTGGTGAGGGAAATGGGGAGTTAGTCCCCAATTATTACAGCCCACGTTTAGAACACTGGAACCTCCCAGAACAGGATTAAATACTCCAAACAGGTAAGTATGGTGAAGTGCCCTCACCTCATTCAGAGGGGAGTGGTAGCACAAGAACCAGCAACCATAGGGTCCCCTTCTTGAAAAAAATGTTATTATAAGAAGATTCATGAACGTGGCTGCTTTCAGATTCTACAGGGGGAGGGGCATGAACTTGCATAGTCACCACTGTGGCTCTCGGATTAGCGCCTGTCAGAATTCACTAATCCCCTTTTAGCGCACAAGAACACCCTCCCATGTAAAGGCTACATTTGGTGACCCGGTCATGTATGGGTGTTCTTGCACCCTAAAAGGCAATTTGTGCATTCTGACAGGCGCTAATTCTCGCAATTAGAGAGCTGATGTGGTGACTGCAAAAGTTCCCGCCCCTCCCCTGTAGCGTCTGAAAGCAGCCTGTGTCCCTGATCTTCCCTATGTGCTCCTGGGCCCTTGTCCATTCTAGATTGTAAGCCCCTTGGGACAGGAACCTGTCTCTATACTCACAAATGTTCAGCATCAAGTACATTGCTGGAATACTACTAGTACTACTACTAAATAATAATAATGGGGAAGACAACTAATCCTCTCAGAATGAGCAGCCTAAATGTGAGCACTCCACAACGGCTAGCTCTATGGCAGGATTTGGTTTTGATTTTTCAGTTGTAAATTACAGAATCTGTTGTTATTTATTACTTATATAATGCCAGCAATGTGCTTGGTGTCTGACCACCTGTAATTAGGGACAGATCCCTGTCCCAAGGGGCTTCCAATCTAAGATGGACAAGGAAGGGGGACACAGGGAGAGACACGCATAAATAAATTCAATTTTACAGATAGGGAACTGAGGCTGAAAAACAGTGACTTTCCCATGGCTAAGATGGGATTCAAACCTTTGTTTCCCAGGTCCAAGACCAGCACTTTATCCATTAGGCTACACATTGCACTGGAGAACATATTGGTTACCAAGGACTTATGCAGAGAATAAGATTGTGGGTTGTATACTGCAGTCATTTTGATTCATAAACATATATCTTTGTAATGAACTTTGCTTTCTGATGCAGCAGGACTCTCCCTTTATGCATTAGGTTGCTGCTTTTCCTGTTAAAGGCATCCATGTTTTCTCCTGTACATGTTTTGCTGATCATTTACTTAATCCTGAAACTGGAAGACTGGACTTTGTAGTTCTATGGTTTAGCTATTAAACTGGAAGCTTTATCTTCTTCTTAATCTCAATTGACTAATAGAACCTGAACAACTGAAACTCACATCTCCCCAAGATTCCTTTTCACAAACTGGACCTCATACTTACTGGCTCATTTGCCCCCTTCATTCCCTATCTAGTTTTTCTGCCTACAGCCTCCTTTCTTCTCCTGTCCTCATATTCCAGTCTTAGCAAAGAGACATGCAGAATTCACCCTATAAGCAAACAGCATATTAAAACATGGGGTATTTTCAGACGTGACGAGATCACGCTCAAACACGGTGGATTCCCACAGGGCGAGAAAGGTCTCGTCATGTCTGGAGGGGGAACGGAAGTTCCCCCCCAGATGTTCACCCCCGTCACTCATGGCGGGGAATCACATTCACCACGCGATCGGCGGAACCGCTGGGGCCAGCCCCGATCATGTGGTGAACGTGATTCCCTGCCGTGATAAAGGGGCCCGTCCCGTCTGGACGGCTACCATGGCCCGGAATCCGCGGCAGGATTCCGGGCTGTGGTCAATTCAGGCGGGCGCTGCGGCCGCATTGGCCGTGGTGCCCGCCCGTCTCCCCAGAGGGCGGGCGGCGAGGGAGCGTGGGGGAGGGGGGCGGGGGCATGCAGCCGCATGTTGTGCCGCGCGGCCCCACCCCCTCCCCGATTCCCTGCCGGGATCAGCCGGCACGTCTGTTGGACATGCCGGTGTGATCCCAGCAGGGAATCCCCGCGGTGATTCCGTGCCGGGGCAACTAGCGCCCCGTCACGTCTGAAATCACCCATGGTAGAGCAACCAATGTCATGTAACTGTTTGAAAAATCAAAGGTATCTTCTCCTGACTCAGGGATGATTAATTCTTTTTTGTGTGTGTCAAATTAGATGGATGAACACAGCTTAAATTGGCACACCATTTCCTGTTGTAACAGTTGCTAAATTAAACTAAGCCACAGGAAAAAATATTACAAAATACATTAAAAAAACAAACACTTAAAGACACTGGTTTGGCCCCAAGGTTTTCTAGGTCTGGAATGCCCTATTAGAAACCTCCATGGATAAGAACTGTAAGGCACATTACCAAACCTGCAATTATGCCAACTGTCAGACAACTGTGATTTGATTAAGGAGGTTAGAAACAGAAAATCCCATGAATGCAACCCCAAACCAAAACAGAGCTATTATCTAGAGAAAAGTTTGAAAATGTTTGTTCATAGTGGTGAGGGTCACATCTAATCTGGAGAGCCACAATTCTGCTGTGGGAACGTGTATAGTTTAATGGGAAGTAACGTAGATGACACTCTGCCAAACCAAGCCCATAGCTCATGTAGGATATATCATGAAGCGCTTCTGGAAAAACCAAGCAGGTGCACAGTTACTAAGCAACTTTGTCAAAAACCTAGTACCACTATTACCAGCTGGGACAACCTTGCAAAAAAGAAATATCATAATGTATAGTCACCGTGTACATCAAACTAACATGGCAATTGGAAGGTTTGAAAAATGAATAAGGTAACTCTCATGCAAATATAAAAGATCAACTATCTTATCTGGTCATGTCCAAGCCATCACAGAGAACTGTGTGCAGTGTCAAAGAATTCTGTAGTATTCAAATTATTGAAATTAAATGCTTCCTCACAGATTCATATCCCACACACTTTAATCCACAAGGCAGCTTCAGTGATAAGAGAGATAATAGGAGTCCACAAAGACAATGAAATGTTTCATTTAATAAATAAATAAATAAATCATGTGCCAAAATCAATGCAGAATACAATTATTCCAATTTGCTACTTTTAATTAAAAGGCTATAATTACTTATTTCCCCTTTTTTTCTACATCCTGATGTCACTGTAACAGAATAATCAAGGAAATCCCTGCCGCATGGAAATCCATACTTGGCTTTCCTAGCGTCTGCAAAAATAGGATAAATATTTTACAAATTACTCTCAGTGGCAGAAGTATTTATATTTACCATGAAACACAAGCAGTGCAGGGACGTATATTTTATTTGGTGTTTAAAATGATCCACTGTATAATGATTGTTCATAGGGCAATAATAACCAGCTAAGATGGAGTTATAGCTACCCACTAATTACGGCTTGGCATGTCTTATTACTTATTATTAAATGATTTTACAACTCAGGACACAGACACAGATACCATACCATGATATATAAAGCTTAGCTCAATGAAATTTAAAACCACTCCCAGATTTTGTTATAAACTCAAAACATAGCAAAGATTTGTTGAACCTGGCAGTGCAGATCTATCAATTAATGCATGTGGATGGAAGTGAGGGCACAGAAATAACAGGGACAAGCAGTCCACAAGCCTGGGGAGGCCAATGCTCCCTTGTTCTGCCGGGAGAGGGCCCCCCCCCATTCTATGGGTGAAAACAAACATGCATCCACCTCAGTGACTGCACGTCCCAGAATGGGGTGGTCAGCCCCGGCCGGGTCAGATTGGGGGACAGAATACATGTTCCCCCGGCCTTACCTAGCCGAGGAGGGGAGGGCCAGAAAGTGATGCACAGCTAGCTGGCTCCGTTCCCATGCTGTGGCCAGCACCCTGCTAAGTCCCTACCCCGGGCCAGGCTGGCATGAAAACAAATGTGCCCGCCTGGTTTGGCCTGCTTTGGCCCCCCTGGGTGGCTCTTGGGCCTGAAGAACCAGTTCCTTCTGGGCCCACGTTTTCGGCTCAGCTGCCTACCCTGCCAAGGTTTGAACCCAGGCCCACATCTGGTGGGCCCAGAATAGACGTGCAGGTTCATAGGTCCAGCACTGGCCCAGGCAGGCCACAGCAGGCCAAACAGGGCAGCATCACATTTGTTAACCCCCTATCTCCTGCACCAGGGCCCATTCCAACCTAGTTTAGGCCCAGGACAGAGATGTACTTTCAAGCCAACTTTATGTTTCCACTTTATAGTGGTGTATCTGAATATTCTATCAAGAGCCACTCCTTTCCTATAATAAGAACAGGTGACATAAAGATTAAAGGAAGGCAGTGGGAGATTTGAGCCTTGCTCCTAGCTTTGTCACTAACCTGGTTGTGACATAGAGTAAAAACAGACGTGCAGCCAGTGGGACTGCTCTTCAGGCCTCCCTGGGGTGGAAAATCGTGGGTGAAATGGCCCGGGTCAGGTTACTGAACTGATGTGCCCTCGGCTGGTGAGCCATCCAACCACCCACACAGTCCTAGTAGGGATGAAAGTGGTGGGTAGCCATGGTGGTCCCTGGCCCAGGGTGGGTATGCCACGCCGGAACAGATGTGCTAGCCTGCTGTGGCCCACTTTGGCCTGCATGGGAGGCCCTTAGCCCAGGCTATGACCTCAGAGATTTGCCACGGTCACAGCACAGACTAGTCACCAACACTCCTTGGGGCAATCCTGGGCCAACATCTGGCGGAGCGTGTTTACATATTCCAGTGGGTCCTGGGCCATAGCGGGTCAAAGTCATGTCTGGTTTTACCCATAGAGTAAGGCATGTGGAATTTAGTACTCTTCCCAAACAAGACTCTGCTCTAAGCTATGTGCTGCCCTAGGCAAGCCCAGCCTCCACACTGTGGTGGTTTTAATGAAACTGACAAGGGGAAAGGAGGCCTGGTTAATTTCACTCAGACTTCATTCATACCAGACTTCTCCTGCCAGTACACTTTTTTGTGGGAGTTTGCATTCACCATTTTAATTGATCCCATATTCTCTCCCTCCCTTCAAAATTTACTGCATATGCTGCCATGGCTGATAATTAGGTATCCTACTATGTGGCATTTTTTACATTTTCTTGTTAACAATGCATTGTCCCAGCCAGGCAGGCATGGGGGATTCATCCCCTGAAGGGGAAATCGCCCCTGTTCCCTCCTACAGCAATTAAGGTGAACTGATGGGTGGATTAATACCATAATACATTATGAGAAATGCGAGTGATGGATTTAGAATGATTGTTAAACCTCTCTACGTGTCTCTCTCTCTACGTGTCTCATGTGAATGCAGCATAAGCCTCAGTGATTCAGTGTGGGGAAGCAGCAGGTGCTCCTCTGCCCCTTCTCACAGTGTAAGGCAGCCAGCTCAAGATTTGAACTGTGGGCCAGGAGAGAAAGCCACTGTGTACACCCATGGTGCAGCCCCCAGGGCAGTGATTTTAAAAGAGGCAGCATTTACTGCCTCTCTGAAATTCATTGCCTTTGGCTACTGTCGACCTCTGTCTAGCAGTCAAGTCAGGCCAGGGTGCTGAAAGTACTGGAGAGAGGTGTAAGAAGGAGCACAGCTGCCAAACCAATAGCTCTGCTCTGAGCTGTGGAAGTTTCTAAAATAGTGAGGCTGCAAGGGGGAGGGAGAGGGAGAGGACAAGTGTGAGAGGGATGGGGATGAAGGAAAGGTGACAAGAGGGAGAAGGAGCAGGCGATAATCTGGGGGGGGGGGAGGGGGGCGTTACAATTTGGTGGTTGTGATATCTGAACTGGCATATCACGTGTTTAATGGCTCTGGGGGACTTTCCCAATGGTGTATCATCTGTCTGCCACATGGTGCATAGTACAGCGATTCATACACAATAATCTTATGAGACTTAGGCACTTGAGAATGAAAGGCCCAAAATAAGTTGCTATGGTTTGGTCTCCTAAGTTCCCTGTGGGCTTCAGTGGGGCTGATCTGGATTTGTTGATTGCAGTCTTAGCCATTACTGAAAATTTTACCCTAACTCTGCATGCCTCCGTTTCTATAAAATATAGATTAAAATACTTACTTGATGATGCAGATTTATCAATTAATGCACGTGATTTTCTTAAAGATTCTCATGTGGGAATTCAGTATCTGTGCAAATTTGTTGTTCTTATTAAACATTGTCATTTCTTTCTGGGACATTCAGAAACAGTGGCTCTTATCTGTAGTAATAGCTCCACCAAGCCTCCGAACAGGGTAAATACTGAGAAGGCCAGCTTTTCATAAAAGCCTGGTATTCACAGCAAGATGCAGCGAGGAGGATGAGGAAGTAAAGGACTCCACATACCTGCCATCATTAAGGCTCTGACACATTCTGTTCGGCCCTGCATTGCAGATTTCATCAATGGTGTGAATCCAAATATATTCCTCTTCTCGATATCCAGACCAGGAAAGTAGTTCAACAAGTAGTTTTTAATAGTGATGTGCCCTGTGGGGAAAAAAAGGCATAAAAGGGTTTGGGATGAATCATCACTGCTGAACAAATATTAGTTAAAAATCAACATGAGGTTTGCTGTGTTGTGGAGTGGATCCTTCATAAACACTATTATAGTATGAACACCCTAAGTCTTTTGATTTGTCTCTTGTAGATATCAAATCTACAAGCCACAGCTACTTAAGACTCTGTTGTCCTCTCAAAGCTCCTTTCATGTTCAGTTGTCGTTAGCAAATTTAGCAGTTACACGTAAGTGGTACAGCCTGGTGATTGAACCAATGGGATTAGGAGCTCAGAATTCCTGAGTTCTAATCTCAGCTCTGACGTTTACTACGACTATGGTTTTCCTCTCCCTGTACCAACTAACCTATATAATACCGCTACTTATCCACCTCGGGGGGGGAGGGGGACTGTGGGGAACAACTGAGGGCCAGATGGTGGTCTGTCCTGTGTGCCCATCCCATGTAAGTAAATAAGTTGTCCCCTTCCAACCCACTCCTCCCTCCCCCTCCCCCTGTACCATCACCCACACCAGGGGTGAAAGTACTGAAGGGAAATCAGCCTTTATATATGTAGATATCCACCAGGCAAATGGCAACTGGACTCTCCAATCCCGGGCTGTTTTGGACAAAGCAAAAAACCTGACCCGAGTGCTGTTATCATTTTTTAGATCTAGGGGGGGCAGTTGATATCACCAGCAATCAAAATCTTCACTCAGCACTGTATTTCACAGCTGCTATATGGGTCCCACCTCTGGGCTTTGGGTAGGCTGAAGGCGCTGGAGCAATTTCAGGCTTCCTTCTTAAGGACCCTGCTGGCCGGTACTCCAGCAGTCGTTCTGTGGGTGGTGTGGGCTCCCCCCAATCAGACAAAGGATCTGGCAGGGTGCCTTTACTTACTGGCTTCGCCTAGTTTTTAAGTTCGCAGCTCCCTTGTCACTTAAAGTTCAGGAAGACAAATTTAGAAGTCTGTGGACAGCCCGGGTGGAGGCCAAACTGAGAACTATGGAAATTGATCCCCGAGCGGTGGAGGTTTTGGGGCATAAGGGTGCCAGAAAGCTGCTGCTAACTAGGCTGTCAGACATCATTAGTCAGGAGGAGAGGGCTGCTCTAGGGGAGATTAGAATATTAGGGCTGTACGATTTGCAATTTAACAATTCAGGTGCCCCAATGTCATACCTGGAGCATGGCTTTCCTGCTAAACTCAGGAGGTCATTTATGCTCGCAAGGTTTAATATGTTCCCGTCCGCCATCACTGAGGGTCGTTATAGGGGCACTCCGATGGTGGAACGTTTATGCCTTTGCAGAATGAGCTCTATTGAGTCCCTGGAGCATATTATTTTTGATTGCCCCCTTTATGCTTTGCTACAGGATAAATATGTGCACTCCTTGACTGCTAATTTCCCTGGGAGAGCGCCAAGAGTCCTAGTTAAATGTCTATTGGAAGACCGGTTTCTGGAGGTGTCTAGCAAAATTGCCAAATTTCTCTGGAAAATCTATGTGTATAAGCTTAGCATGAGGTCTGCAGTTAGCCCTACGAACGGGCAGGCAGTGACAAGGGCCCTCTCCTGATCCCGCTAAGGTACTCAAATTAAGTGGGCCAAACCAGCCACGAGGCGCCTAAGCTGAGATTACTAGTTCTGTTGGTATAAATATGTTGGACATGTAACTGCTGTGTTATATTTTCCCCTCCTCAGCCCTATGGGCCAGTTTTGCCTATTACTGACTTTTTGATGGATATTATGCTAGGGAAGGGGTGCGCAGGTGTGATGTCGTACTTTAGGAACCCCTACCTAGCCAGGGCGGTCATATATATATTTTATAGTACTATATAGGACTATGCACTATTTAACTATTAAACTGTTAATTATTATTATTCGGTACAGATTATTTATGTATTACATATTGTGTACGATTTTATTTATTTTAAATTTGTTAACGTGCGCTCTTTGCAATTACTTCACTGTCACACAATAAACTACTATTATTATTATATGTAGATATGTACATAAAGGGGCATGTATACAGCAAGTGTCTCTACGCATAACACCCTCCTTCCAACTGCCTAACATTGGGGTACCTATTACATTTGGTCATCCAAACATTGGGTACATTTGCCACAGAGTAAATATGGGTTTTCAGCCCAGAACGTAACTGGGAAACTCATGAGGAGATCCATGAAGCAGTCAGTAACATAGCACACAATTAACTTTTGTGTAACAGGGTCACTTCTCTGCCACACAACTTTGATCAGCCAGGCCACTATTCACTGCACTGAATTGCTTGATGAAATTGATCAATCTCTCATTACCCTGGGCAATATCACACGGGTCTGGAGTGAGCTTCTTAGACTGAATTTATTAATTACTGCTATTATTATTTTAGATTTATGCTCCACCCTATCCCCAAAATGGTTAAGGATGGTTTACAATAATGAAAAAATAGTATATATAAAACAAACAAAAACCAAAAACCCCACCCCACAACCTTCCCACTGCACCTGCTCAGTGCTCCCCTGTCTCTCCCTGAGACGAGTCCCTACTCTTCTTCCCAAGTCCAGGTTTCTCCCTCTCACTAAGGGGCTGTGACTAACCCTGAAACCTTCTCACCCACCAAGGGAGTGAGTTCTACCCACACAGTCCCATAGCTTGCCCTCCTCCTTCTCTCCCGACATACGCTCCACCCCATATCCCCGATTAAAAACATTAGAAATACAAGCTAAACAAATTAAAACCCCTAAAACTAACTAGCCCCCAGCCCTCTAGTCACAAGCAGCCATCAAATGGTCAGTGGCCTTTGGCAGCAGCCTGTAAGAGCAGGGGGCTGAATATAGAAGCCAGAGGATGGTGGGAGGGGGGAGAGGGCAGCCCCAGGTGTTGCAAGTGCAGCCTCTCCAGCAGCTCCAGAAAAACCCCTTTTCCCTGCAAGAACAAGGGTTTGTAATACAGAAGTCAGAGGGCTCCTATATACAGAAGTCAGGGGAAAGGGAGCCTGCTCAGTTTCATTAAGCAAAGCGACTCAGTGCTGAGTTCTTGAGTACAGAAAGGGGGTTTTCAGCTAGGTCTGAAGCAAGTGAAAGAACAAGGAAGCAGTAGGTCCACTGCTTGGCGAAGGTGGTGAAATGTTAATGGGTGAGAGAGAGAAGGCAGAATTGCTCAACTCCTATTTGCCTCCATCTTCTCCCTCAAGGGAAACTATGTCCAACCTGGCAAAAGTAGCACTAATGATTAAGGGAAGAAATTGCAGCTCAGAACAAAGAGATGGTAAGACAACACCTAGCTACTTTAAATGAGTCCAAATCTTCGGGGCTGGATGAATTACATCCTACGGTACAGAAGGAACTTGCAGATGTAATCCTGGAACCTCTGTCTATAATCTTTGAGAACTCTTGGAGAACGTGTGAGGTGCTGGACAACTGGAGATGGGCAAATGTCCCTATTTTCAAAAGGGGGGGAAAGGAGGATCCAGGAAACTACAGACTGATCAACCTGACATCAATACCTGGTAAGATTCTAGACCACATTATAAAGCAGTCAGTCTGTAAGCATTTAGAAAACAATGCTGTGATTACTAGGAGTCAGCATGGGTTTGTCAAGAACAAGTCATGCCAGACTAATCTAATTTCCTTTTTTGATCAAGTTACTGGTTTAGTAGATCATGGGAATGCTGTGGACGTAGTATATCTTGATTTCAGCAAAGCATTTGACAAAGTCCCCCATGATATCCTTCTTGACAAGCTGGTAAAATTTGGGCTAGATGATACTACTGTTAGGTGGATTTACAGCTGGCTATGAACCATATCCAAAGAGTGCTCATAAATGGCTCCCCATCAATCTGGAGGGAGGTATTGAGTGCGGTGCCTCAGGGCTCGGTCCTGGGCCCTGTACTGTTCAACATCTTTATTAATGACTTGGATGAAGAAGTTAGAGGGGTTGCTTGTCAGATCTGCAGATGACACAAAACTGGGAGGGTAGCTAACACCTTGGAAGACAGAAACAAGATTCAAAATGATCATTACAGGATGGAAAGCTGGGCCAAAACTAATGAAATTAAATTTAACAGAGATAAATGTGAAGTTCTGCATTTAGATATGCAAAATCAAATACACAAGTATAGGATGGGTGATACCTAGCTTGGGAGCAGTACATGTGAAAAGGATCTAGGGGTTGTAGTTGATCACAAGCTGAACATGAGTCAACAGTGTGATACAGCTGCTAAAAAGGCTAATGCAATTTTAGGCTGCATTAATAGTGTCCAGGTCATGGGAAGTAATAGTTCCACACTATTCTGCGCTGGTCAGACCTTATCTGAAGTACTGTGTCCAGTTCTGAGCACCGTATTTTAAGAAGGACATTGACAAATTGGAATGGGTTTAGGGGGTTTGGATAGCTCCCATTTATGGTGCCACTCAAAGGACTCCACCTGGTCGGCAGAGTCCAGAGGATGGTATTATAAATGTTTCATCAAACTGATCTGTCATGGGATGGTGTCACAGCTAGTAATGTGGTGGTGATTTGATTTTCCCTCTGTTTAACACAATATGTAGAGCCACCCAGTGTGAGGGTGAGGACTGGAGCAGAAGGAAGCAAGGGAGCTGATTTTGATACTGCTGCACAGGCAGTGCAACTAAACTTGAGACCCATATGCAGAACCCAGGCCCTTGACAATGAAAGATGTTATGCAAGAGTGAAGTGTTATTTGTATCTACATATTTTCCAAATACTGCTATCAGGGAGAGTTGGGAATTTTTGCACTGGGATTATGGAGTTTGAATAATTCCTTGTTTCTCTAGGTAGGAAGAAGGGAAACATCTTAATAGTACTTTGGAAGGTTCTGTATTAGGGCGAGAGAGCACTTTAAATAACTTTTCCCTTTGCAGCACAGAGCCACTATGACTCAATCTAGCAATAGGCAGTGAAGGCTGCATATCTGGCCTCAGAGTAAATGCAATATGGCTAATTTTCTGATGCCAGATCCACTATCCAAAAGCAACCATGGTTGCTGTTGATTTACTTGTGCTTGTGTGTCAGCATCATTAGTATCAGCAGGAATATCCAGAGTACTGGAAGTCTATCACTGGGAGAAATAACCATTAGAGAGAGCTAACAGGCTGAAGACTAATTAAAACATCAAGCCCTTGTAATTGGACTGACAGAACAAGGCAAATATCTGGTGCCATTATTACTCATTCAAAACAGTTTTTCCTTCACTTGTCATTGATTGTATCATGGGTTGATAGTTTGTATAATAATGCAGTCTGTCAGGCAGCTGCAACAACACAACTTAATTACTGTAAACTGTAAAAAATTGTTCTCTCATCTTACTTTGCAGTCCAGTAAAATATTCAGTGGTGTATGCTGGTTAAATTTATCCAGAAATGTTTCTGTAGTAGATTATAATTTGTACAGGGCAATTTTCTTTTTAAAAAATCCATGGTAGCACATCTGGTGTGGTTTTCTTCAACACTTTCATGTCAACACTTTTGACAAAGAACTGATTTTTTTAACTAATTAAAGCAGTTTATATATTACACTTACAATAAAATGATGCTAAATAGAGTTAGAATGTGTACTCAACAAGAAAGGGTAATCCTGTTGAATATATTCCCCTCAAGCCCCGCAAAATGAATATCTGAGTACCCATTTTAGTCACGGTCGGATATTATTTATGTTCTTGAAGGTCTATCCAAAAATGCAAAGAATACCTTCAGCTAATAAACCCTGCTTAGGCGCTAATGTTAAATGTGCTTACAGTTTCACCCTTTCACCCCGAGCTGTTTTCAGGAGGGGCGGGGTATAAATATATATAATAAATAAATAAATAAATATTTGTTCTCTGAAGTTTGCCAAATGCCATCAACATCTCTCTGTAAATGAGAACTTCCCTGAAATTAAAGAAGCTTAATAGACAACAGCAACAATCAGAGAGAGCCTGAAGGCTGAATGCACTATTGATCTGTATCACCAGTCCTTATTCACACTTGTTGGTTCTTGACCCTGCTAATCCTAGATAATGTTTGTAGCCATTGCAAGCCCTGTAATGTTTTCTGGTCTGTAATTTTAGTAAGGTTTTAGCATGGGTACACATGTTGACAGAGAGCAGAAGTGCAGCTGGGGAACTGGAAATGTACTTCACCTCTTTGTCCGTTGTGCGTTCTGTTCTTGCAGGCAGCAGTACAAGGTTGCTAAAGGTGTTTTATGTGGTTCCAAATAGAGGAAGTAAGATCTTGGCTATACGGTGAGATTACTCCATGCTTTTTAAATATGTATGACCAATGGAAAAATACCAGAAAAGTTGGACCCCAAGAGTGGGAACAGGCCTGTTGCTAAATGGTTGGGCATGGAGGAACACTGCCCTCTATAAATCCCACCCCCAACAGAAATAGGATGTGTTCCATGGTTTCTCCCCCTTTTCTAAATGTGAAGACTATATAGTGACTGTAGGCTTAAGGACAGAGAGTCATAATCATAATTCTGGTATTAAAAAAGGTACACTTAGCTGTTAACTGTTGGTGAATACACGGATAATATTAACAAGCATGAGTAATGAGGCATGGTGATAGTAAAGCATTAATGATTATACAAATAACAGTCATGAATAACAGGTACTAATGCTGTACGTTTTGACAAAACAGATGAGTCTGAGAAATACAGTGTAGATGCACCTCTTATATAGTCTCACATTACAATATATTACAGCTACATCACAGAGAAAAATAGCAATTCCAATAACAATGATTCCCCTAGGGAGCTTTACTGGTGAAACAAAATCTCTAAGTAGAGAAGAAAGCTAATAACAAAAACCTATAATTAACTCGATGGTCTGAGATGGACACAATAGGCTCAAACACTCAAACAGTAAGCAATAGGCTCACTTGATGTAAGGTTATAAAGACCCTAACGTATACAATTGCCAGAAGGTAATATAATAAAGGATAGTTCAATTTACTGAGTCTTCTCATTTTTATTATTAATTATTATTATTCAACTATAGCGAAAGACCAATTGCTTTTGAATGATCTGTGAATGAAGTGCCACTGACAATAGGGGCATGATATCGGGTGGGGAAATGGTATCACCTTGGAAGGGGAGATTTATAAGTTCAGCAACAGTATGAGCTGGGAGAGAGCTGTAGTATAAATCTCCCCGGCATCTAAACACTACTGCATAGGCCATAACCCTCCCCACCGAATCCAATGTATCATGGCTAGTTTGGATCAGTAATTCTGCCAAAGCCCTACCCTCTTCTACTAGAGAGGCATAATTGCTTTCCTGAAATGTGAATCAGACAGACAGCCAAGGAGTTTCTGTGATAAGAACAACTGGTAATGACTCAGCATTAACTGAGTTGTCTTCAGTCTTGCTACTGAAGAGGCAAATGATCCTTAGCATCTCCTGTTGGTCTATCATCTGCAACAGATGGTCGGAGGGCTGAGGAATGTTAAATGGTTGCCCTTATCTTATTTTATTGGGAGTGGCTGCGATGACATGAAAGGGGTATCTGACCGTCAGCATAGGTGGAGAATGTCTAATACAGGGGGAAACAAAGGGATAGATGCTAGGGCATCCCAAATTTAGCATAGCTTGTGCATGTGTGACTCATGCAAGAGGATAGAACATATAAAATTATGTACTACATCACTGCCAGGATATGGTATGACCTGTGAGCAAGCAGTCTTAGAAGTGGAGCCCTGGAATGCTTCTTCAATTTTCTCATGCGTACCATTACTGGAGTGGATACAGAATGTATGACTCAAAGGGGGTAGTCTGGGTGATTTTCCTGTTTTTGAGGCTTTTGGTGGTTAATTTGTTTGCTTGGGTGTTTTTTTCATGTTTTTTGACCTGCTGAATTCAAATCTGTCTGTACCTTGTTGATACACTTTAGGTTTCTCCCTTAAAGCGACATGGTGGCCAAGATGGCTGTCACCAACATCCTACCAGCATAAACTCAGCTCTTGCAGACGCACTGTTGAACTGATTTTGATGAGATTTTGGGTGCAAGCTAATATTAGGTCTATCTCTTATACCAAACCTTTTTAGAGACCTACACTGAAAAATTACAAAATGGCAGCCCATTGTAATTTATTTTGGGCAACAGCCAAAAATCTGTTTACTATATTAATGAAACTGACCAAGGTACTCGTAGAACATTAAATGACACATAGTTTGATGTGGAAACCAGCCTTCTGTGACATTGTGACACTGAGAAAATGTAAATTTAATAATCCAAAACAGCCACCAAAATCACAACATCTTAATTAAAACTGAGATATACGCACTATTTTGTAAGCAGAATACCAATTAAAGTTTTAGAACTAAAGAAATGGAATATGATATTACCTTAGAACAACCTTTACTACTTCTGGTTGTTTTTTATTAGATCTTCATATTTGTTTTTATATTGGCACATTCAATATGTCTATTGAAGATAGTCAATTGCACGATATGATTGAAAGCAATGAAAAGTGCCAGTGTTTTGTAGAAAAAAGTTTCATTTGACAGTTTTTATTTAGCAAAACTTTAGATTTTAAAAACAGAAGATATGAAAACACCTAAATGAATAAATGCAAGATTGGGTTTCTGCACGTTTTGTCTGCATCAAAAATCGGTGTCAGTGCTATCACTGATTCCCTACAGATGAATTCACTTTCAGTGCTACATGAATTGTCTTCTTCTGTGGTCTCACTTTCCATGTAGGAAGTGGTTGACAGATTAGTATCAGTATATCCAGTAGCATAAACTTCACATTCCTTGTTTGGTGTACTAATAGGTATAGTATCACCATATGAAGAAGTAAGTAAGTAAGTAAATTTATTTGCGTAGCCTAAACCATAGCAATAACAATAAGAATAACAATAACAATTACAATACAATACAAAAATACAATACAAAACTAAAAATACAAATAAAATACCTTATCTATACATACTAGAATAAGATAAATAGCACCAAGATCTAAAAGAACCTAGTATAAAAAGTACTTCTCAGTCAATAGATAGACTCATTGAATCTATAAACCAGTTCAAAACTCAGGTTCATTAATATCCATATAATCGAAACATAATCTAAAGTCACAATATTTAAAAATTCCATGTCCAATATTTAAGGATTATACAAAGAAATTCCCATTAGTGTACCATGATTTTCCGTTACTACTTCCAGTGCCTTCCATTGGGAGAATCTAGTTCTTATGACAAATGCCTGGATTAAAAAATTTGAAGAATCGAGTATATAATCAGGGGAATTTAATGCATGCCACAATAGGTTAAGTTCCAACCTTCCGGGGAGTTCCTGTAGGAGCGTTGAAAGGAAGTGAGTTCTAATCTTATCATACATTCAACACCCAAACAAAATGTGCTGAACTGTTTCCACCTTCATTAGGTCGAACGGACACAGTCTATCCTCAAACTTAGTTCCTTGGAGTCGACCCTGGAGGATATTTGCAGGGAGGGCGTTCCATATGAAGATGAAAACTACTGATGGTTCCCATTTTTTCCTGGATGCTTTGTTACATCTTCCCCCCCCCCTCCCCCCAGCATTCTCTTCAATAAATACTCCAGTGTTGTGAGGTCCTAGGAGCGGGAAGTGGAGTGTGGGAGACTCACAGACCTGGCACCGCACTCTCACCCACCCCTCGGGGACTCCTGCAAAGAGGGATGCTCACAGTTCCTCCGAGAATTTAAACCCCTCAGGATATTGGTTGGCCAAGGTGCTCTCAAGAGAGCTGTGGCCTTGTCATCATAGGGGTGCGATCAGAGGAATGTGGGAGCAGACCTCTGTCCTTGTGCAGGAGAACCAAGTCTCTGCCCCAAAACAATCACCCCACACACTCTGTGCCAGAAAAGGGGGGTAGCTCCTGGCGTGATACTAGTGGGGGTATCAGGGAAGCACCGAGGGATGGGAGCGGAAGGGTCTAGTTCCTTTCACACAGGAAGGGTAATCAGGGCACCTGGGAATAGTAACAGGAATGTGCACTCCACGTATAGCAACCTCACTCACCCCCCACCGTCCAACCACTCACCTCTCAACCACCACCCACTCACCAATCACTCTCCGTACACGCTCCTTCCGTCTCTCGCACACTGCACACAGTAGTCTGAGCTCTGAATCTCGCACAACCGTCCAGGGGCCAGCTTCACAGAAACCTGATCGCCGGCAAGTTCTCCCTGTTAGTTTGTGTTTAAGAGGGCTTGGCTCCGCCCCCATGTTGCGCCTGCAAGCGTTCCAAACACCGCACCGTTCCAGCTGGCCCCGCCTTCTTCCTTGGTTGTTTGCCTGCGTCCTCTGCATTGTGCTCCTGCCCCGCCCCCAGAGTTAACGGAGCCTCGGGATCTTGCTGTATTTCTGCTTCTCTTCTGCTCTCTTCTCCAAGATCCAAGGTGGGGGGCGGTTCTTCTGGTGTTGGGTTTTTCATCTGCTTGGGGGCCCGAGCCTTCCCAACTCTCATCCCCCTGCGTGGGTGCTGCCCCCTTAGTGTAAGGGCTTTAGCCCTGACAGCACCCCCCCTCCAGGGTCCTTGCCGGGAAGGAAGGTTGTGAAACGACCCAGGTTTCGAAGGATAACATGTGTGAAATTGATAAACAAGGCGAGGGGCGTGGATGGAGGTGGCGGGTTCCCAAGAACGATCTGCGACACCGTATCCTTTCCAATCTACAAGATAAAATAACTTGCCGTGCGTACGCTTGGAGTCCAGAAGCGCACTGACTTCGTATTCAGGTTCCCCTTGAATTTTGCAGATGGGTCCGGGGGGTGAGGTAACGGGAAATAGAGGGGGGTGATAGGGTTTAAGCAGGGACACATGAAACACAGGATGAATTCGAAGCGACGGAGGCAGAGTCACACGGTAAACCACAGGGTTAATTTGCTGCTCAATGGCGAAAGGCCCCATGTAATGGTTATCTAGCTTGGGAGAGGGGCGTAGAGATCGATAATGATGCTGGTCGACCCAGACCATGTCCCCTACCTGATACTGTGGGGCGGATCTCCGGTGGCGGTCAGCCCCCTTCTTATACTGTTGGCGGGCTTCTCGTAACATCTGTCGTGCGTGAGTGTGGCAGCGATGGAGGGTTTGGATCATGGCCCCCGCTGCAGGTACATCTGTGGCTGGTTCCTCAGAAAGTGTGAGCCTCGGGTGAAACCCATAACATACAAAAAAGGGGGACGTAGCTAAGGCTGCATGCGGAGTGTTATTAAAGGCGAATTCTGCAAGGGCGAGGTAGGACACCCAATCGTCTTGCAGATAATTAACATAACAGCGCAGGTATTGTTCCAAGGTTTGGTTCGCCCTCTCTACTTGTCCATCTGCTTGGGGTCGGTATGCTGTAGTAGGTGCGAGCTGGACCCCGACGGTACGAAATAAGGCTTTCCAGAAGCGAGAGGTGAACTGGGTCCCTCGATCCGATACAATAGTGCCGGGAAGGCCATGGTGTTTGACTATGTTTTGTAGAAATAGCTGGGCGGTTTGGCGTGCGGTGGGGAGTCCTTTACATGGAATAAAATGCCCCATTTTTGTAAACTGGTCTACGACTATAAAAATGGTGGTGTACCCCTGTGACGGGGGTAATTCAACGATAAAGTCTAAATTAATTTGTTGCCAAGGCCCTTGAGGCAAAGGAGCTAACTGAAGCAACCCCACTGGTTTTTGTTGGGGTACCTTCGTGCGGCAACAAGTATGGCACCCTTGAACATAATTTTTCACATCTTGTCTCATCGTGGGCCACCAGATGTGTCTCCGTAAAAGTTGCAGGGTACGACTCTGCCCTGGGTGACCAGCCAAGGGGGCATCGTGGTAGGCCCACAGGATCTTTGGGCGCGCTGCGCATGGTACTGCAATGCGGCCTTGGTACATAGGTAACCCAGTGGACGGGGATTTTACTAGCCCTTGTGTGGTTGGGTCCTGGGTAGCCCAGGTCCGTAACTGTTGGACTGTAAGTCCCACCGCTATGAAGACCCGGGGTTTCAAAATAGGTTCTCCCCGGGACTCGAGTTCGCTGGGGTTTCCTTGATAGCGGGAGAGAGCATCTGCTACCGTGTTTAACCTTCCAGGGCGATAGATGACTTGGAAGTCGAAACGTGCAAGGAAAAGGGCCCATCGCGCATGGCGTGCATTCTGAATTCTAGCAGTTTGGTGAAAGACCAAGTTCTTATGATCCGTAATTACCTGTATGGGGTAAAGGGCACCTTCCAGAAAATGTCGCCATACTTCAAAAGCTACACGTATAGCTAATAGTTCCCGGTCGAGGATTGTATAGTTCCTCTCGGCAGATGTCAACTGGTGGGAGTAAAAGGCACATGGCAGGGGTATTTGACCCTGGCCTGTGGGTTGCGAAAGAACTGCTCCTAACGCCACACTTGATGCATCCCTCTCTATTATAAAAGGTTTTGCGAAGTCGGGGTGCTGAAGAATGGGGGCAACGGTAAAGGCAGCTTTCAATTGTTCAAAGGCTTCTTGTTGAGATGGCCCCCACATGTAGGGCTGACCCTTTTTTAAGAGGGTGGTCAGGGGTTTCGTGAGGTTGGTGTATTGGGGAATGTACTGCCTATAATAGTTCGTACTCCCCAAGAAACGCTGCAGTGGTTTAACCGCCGTTGGGGCGGGCCAAGCTTGGATTGCAGCTATTTTGGACGGGTCCATCCTGATCCCCTTCGGCGAGACTATGAAACCCAAAAATGGAACTTCTGTTTGGTGGAACGCGCACTTCTCCATTTTGCAGTATAACCGGTATTGCCGTAAC
>QEPC01001533.1:17390851-17413681 GCA_003113815.1 Sphenodon punctatus
AGAAGAGGAGAGGGCCAAGAACAGAGCCTTGAGGAACACTAACTGAGAGGGGGAAGGAGGAGGAGGTGGAGTTGGAGAGAGACACATTAAAGGAGCGGTCAGAGAGGATCTACCCTACTTTGCAGACTGGCCATCCAGGAGGATCTCCCGGGAGAAGTGTTATACTTGATAGCATCTGAAGTGCTTTCACATTTTACTCATGGAAGCATGCTATGAAGATACTCTCTCATATGCATAGTGGAGTACCTGCTGGTATTTGTCTGGGTCATCAATATATCCCATAATGATGCCAAGGCTTTTGATCACAGCTTCCCGTACTAGATCTGCCTTATCTTCCATTAGCATCTGCTGCAGCATGGAAAGTACCAATGAACTACGAATCTCTTTAGTACATCCCCTGTTTCTTGTGCATACCTATTTGTTCAGTAATATATTCTTAAGAATTTTTTGGGTTAATTGCCTCTTTCATTCTTTCACCATTTGTTGTCATTTTTGTACAGGTGTGTTGGTTCAGTTGTTATATTCTCTGTACGTGCATACCCTTTGTGGTTCTAAGAGTACCTTGGTCAGTTTCATTAATATAGTAAACAGATGTTTTTGCTGTTGCCCAAAATAAATTACAATGGGCTGCCATTTTGTAATTTTTCAACGTAGGCCTCTAAAAATGTTTGGTATAAGAGATAGACCTAATATTAGCTTGCATCCAAAATCTCATCAAAATCAGTTCAACAGTGCATCTGCAAGAGCTGAGTTTATGCTGGTAGGGTGTTGGTGACAGCCATCTTGGCCACCATGTCGCTTTAAGGGAGAAGCCTAAAGTGTATCAACAAGGTACAGACAGATTTGGATTCAGCAGGTCAAAAAACATAAAAAAACACCCAAGCAAACAAATCAACCACCAAAAGCCTCAAAAACAGGAAAATCACCCAGACTAGGGATGCAGAAGGGTCATTCCGGCCTGTGTTAGGATAGAGAGACACTGGGGGAGAAACATGGGAGTGTCACAGCTGAGGAGATCTAAGTAGAAGCAGTCAGAGAGGCAGGCACCTCACTGATTGGAGCACCACAGGCGGCCATGGCAATAACCGGGCAATCAATACTGACCTCTAGTGGGCTAGAAAGCCCAGAAACCCCTCTGTTTGATCAGGGGTTCTGCTGATCAGTCTCAACGTGATGCGGAGAGGCATTGTAGATATTTTCTGGGAGGGGTGCTGAACTAACAGTGTGAGAGGGGAAGTAATCATGCAACAGTCAGTGTTTCCTGTAAGAGTGGGGGAGAAAACAAAATCAGTATCAGTATCAGGGTTGTCTATGAGGTGTGGGTTGGGGATGTATGCACAGTGGCTGTAAGGAATACCAGGAACAGACCTGTACCACTGCTTAAAATTGTCTGTTCCTAGGAGTTAGATGTATTAGATGCTCTGAAAGTTTTTGTCTGAGAAACAAAATGAGATGAATGTTGATCATGCAGCTTGTCAGGGAACTACACCGTGTTTGGGATTAGGTAAGGGGAACAGGCAAGCAGATGGAGGCAATGACAGAGTGGCTTCCTTTAACGCTCTTTCCACTTTGGTGGAGGCTAGCAATATGGGAGATTTTGCAGTGACATCCATCTGGAATAGCTGATTCCATTTAGTCCTCATCGTATGTGAGGGGAGCTGGGAAAGGCCGTCCATGCTGACCTCCTGTTTATTTGTGCTAGCATTCTTAAAGGGATGATCACAAGCTCCCAATGTATAGAAGAAAACAACCTATTATGCATAGTAATACTGACATTCATGAACCGTTGGTGCAGCATCATGTTTTTGTATGGACCCTGGGTCTGGGGGAGGTCTTTGGGAGGATTTGTGTGTTGCGAGAAGGGAGAGACCTTTACGAGCAATAAAGGTAATAGTGTTTCTAAGTAGAGCATATGGAAACGCTCTCCCTGTAGGTTTTTTGAGGAAGACAGGCCAGAGAAATTAGTGCGGTCACTGTCTGCATTTAGTTGGGTATTGCTGCTATAAGATGCAATCCTATTGGTTGTGATTTGGGGGACTGTTAGGCCTACAAATACACTAGAAGATGTCGCCTCTATACTCAAATGACAGAGCTCAGATTAGCAGTGTGGTTGTAACCGTCCCTTCATGTGCAGGGAACTAGCAACACAGGGAGCATTTGTACCTGGCACCACATCAGAACCCTGAGGGGGGGGCGGGAGGTGCCAAAAATTCTTCATCTGATTGAGAACCAGACAACATGATCAGTAGTGTGTCCATTCATGGGCTGTGGAGAGCAGCCAGTACAATATGGGGGTTGGGTTCATATGGTGGTGGACACGGCACCGAGATGGAACTAGAAGCAGGAGGCATCGCCAGTGCTGATGGTACTGCCAGCAGTATCGCTGGTGTTGTGTCAGTATAATGGGAGGCATCAGGAAACAAAGTCACATAGGAGCAGGAGTCCAGGTTGTTGGTTGGGGTAGTAAGTAATCTACTCAGTGAATGCGGGTACGAGTGCGGTCATGGCCTGCCTTGAGGTGTTGTGTGCCACGGAGAGCAGTAACTTGATTAATTCTAGGGCCATGTTTGCATGAGCTGCCCAGTGCCACCTCAGTGCAGGACTGATGAACACTTTCCAGTGCCTGTACAGGGGATGTGACACCATGCTTTGCTTCAGAAGCTCTGTGGGCTGAAACAGTTAATGTATTCTGTTGAGAGTGAGACACTGGGCCTGCAGATAAAGCCTTGAGATTATCCCATTATGTTTCCACCATCGAAGTCTCAAATCTGCCGTCCAGCAGGTCAGCAAGGTCATCTTCTTCAGTTAAGAGTTTCAGTGATGTGGAAATAGTGAAAAATTTTGTCACTGAGAAAACAGCATCAACTATCTGTGATAGTGAAAGATGTCTGAATTCATCTTTGTAAGTAGCGCCTCTGCTGTGACACCCAGTACTGTGTGATCCAGCGCCATATGTGTCTGTCTCCCTTGTAAGTGGTGCCTCGGTGGGGACGGATTGCACTGGTGGTTCTTCACAAGCGGTGCGAGGCTTGATCTGCTCCATGCCAAGCATTCTATCTCAGTGGATATGGAGGGTGACGTTCCACTCCAATTCAGAAAGTAGTGCCGGGCACCAGTAGTGGGACTCGTAGTCGAGGGACTTCTCATGCCCTGTTGAGAGCAGACCGCCTCGGTCTATTGGGGGAGTTTCTCCCATTGTGTGCCAGTAAGCTTCTTAGGCTGAGGAAGCCAGCAGGACTTTGCGGACTCTGCTGATCAGTGGTGCCTGAATTTAGAGTGGCTCTTTGACTGGCCCAGCCTGACTAGAGTTAGACCCTATTCAGGCTCCTTGCTCCTCCTCTTGGAGAGGGTGGGGTGCTCAAATTGTGCTTCCTGGCCAAGTGGTGGTGCTTCATGGTCTTTGGGCAAGAAGGCTGCGGGCGGCATTGGGTGCCATGATGTTAATAGTACTGGTCTGAGGGATCAGAGAGAGCGCATTCTTGCAGAGGTAAGCAGCCAGTCTATCTGATGTATCCTTCCTTGTTCTACAGGTGAAGGACTGGCAGAACTGGCAAATAGAGGAGTTGTGTTCCTCCCCTAAACAGATAATGCAGAGCCAGTGCCTATCAGAGTAAGGAATTCAATTCTGGCAGGCCTCACGTATTTTTAAACTTGGGCTGCGCTTCATCTCTGTGATCAGTTCACTGTGTTGCCAGGAGAATCATGAATTAAGTAAAATAAATGAAGACAAATGAAGAATGATAAGTTCATGAGGCGGTATGAGATACGCTAAGGATCTATTGTGCTTCTCAGTGCTGTAAGAGAAAAACTGAAGGGGGAGGGTGGAGCAGCGTGCCTTTAAACCAGGATCCAGCATGTGCTTCCTGAGCTATGCACGCACAGCTCTGCTGGATACTCCTGAAGGTTCCTGAGTGCTTCCTCAAGTGGAGGGACACCCATTAGTGTGGTTCCACGAGGATACACTCGAAGAAGAATATATGGTTCTGTATCAAAACCACGTGACAGTTTGAAAATCAGGTGAAGCTTGGTCTCTCTCTGAGTTGTGCTACGTGTTTTGAGTTTTATTTGAACAAGACATAGGAAGCAAACCTCAAGAGTCACAAACCCTGTGGAATGAAGATGGGATTCAGGAGTGGTTTGCAGAAACCTTGGCTGTGACTCCTGTTCCATGAGAGCCATCAAGGATCATGTCCGACTCAGCTGACAGCCAGCTGGGAGAGAGAAAGCACAGATCGCACCCTGCTCAGCTGAGAGGTGGCTGGGAGAGGAAAGCACAGGGGCCAGCACTGCTTTTGAAACCTGTTCCTCTTGTTTCCTGACAGGAAAGGAGAGCAGCAGCCATGGAAAGGAAAGGATACGGCCAGGGAAGAAGTCTTCCCTGGCTGACATCCCTTTCCATTGGAGCCAGCACTAGTATGCCCCTCTCAGCTGATAGCCAGCGGGAGAGGGAGAGATGTCCAAATGATCACGCTCTCCCCATGGACAGCTTGTGTGTGTGTGTGTGTGTGTGTGCGCACGCGCGCGCACCAGCGGGGACAACAAGATCACTGGAGCAGCTGTCCAGCTTTTCTGTGGCCACTGGTGCAAGCCCATGAACTGCAGGGAAGGGGCTGCCCATTTGAAAGGCTCTCTGTACTGTCCACACTGGTAGCCACTCCAAGGGGACTCCACAGGATGGCTCCGGGGCATTCGTTGCCCATGTGCTAACACCCTATAATTCAAGTTAATATGCTTGTACATATCCATCAGGACATTTTACTGATGTTTACTTCATTTTGTTTTGAGCGATAAATGCTTGCAGTGTTCCGATTAGCAAGTACGACTGTATTCACTAACTAGAGTTAACATGCAATCAATTAAAAACTGCAGCATAAACCCCTTAATATAAGTTCAGCATTTAAATGGCAAGAAAAAATGCAAGGCAAGTCAGCATGATATGCATATCTGAGCAGGTGTCGTGTGAACTATTGGAGCTAGGAATCAATGATATCCTCAGGATTACAGCTACACTTTCCCAGCTTGCCAGAGGAGTGCACGGATAATTTCTATGGCTGATAGTTTACAAGTTATCCTTGCCCTCCGCGCCTCAGAGCGATCCCTTCGGTCCACTGGGGGCGCCTTTCTGGAGGTCCCCCGTATAAGACAGGGGGCCACAATGGAGAGGGCATTCTCGGTGGTCGGGCCGCAGTTATGGAACTCCCTCCCAGAGGAGGCTCGCCTGGTCCCGGGCCTGTTGGCCTTTCGATGTGTCTGTAAGACCTGGCTGTTCGCCCAGGCCTTTGGAGGGGAGGGTGGGGGTGGGTTAATTATTGTGGGGGGTGTTTTAAATCTATTTTAACAATGATATTGTAGATTTTTTTATGTTTCAAAATTGTTTTGTACTATGTTGGAAGCCGCCCCGAGATGCTGTAGGCATGGGGGACAGCATATAAATGTAATGAAACAAATAAATAAATAAATCCTACATAAATTGGTAAGTAGTGCCCTCAGATAAAAAAAAAAAAGTTACACCATACCAGATTCTCAACTGGTGTGGAAGCAAAAGACATTACAGGTAGTTGTGAAGTTTAAAAGTGGTGTTTTGCAAAAAGTTAATTTGCAGTATATATAAAAATGTATAGAAACCCCATTTAAAATTACATAAATCATGGGGTGTTTTCAGACATGAGCTAACCCCAGTTTAAACATTTCTTATGCATGTTGCAGGACTGCATAGGGCACCCAGGTATAAAAGATGTTTAAGCGTGGTTAAACTCTGGTTAGCATCATGTCTGAAAACACCCTTTGTTTACAGTACATTTCGGTAGACTACCAGTTAGAATGTAGCAATTATTAAACAGTAATTCCACCAGTCATCACCTTACTCACACAATAATTTGCATTAACACTACAGCAGTATCATGTGGTAATGAAAAGGCTGGTGTCAACACTGTTGTTCAGGTTTACAAAGGAGGAAATAGCATTCTAGTTCTTAGGAGCTTGTATGAGTCCCCAGCTGAGTAAAGTCAGTCTCTGTTAGTATGAAGATCAATAGCAAATACTGATAGACAGTGTCAATCCAATGTCAGTCCCATAGATTAATTCTGAGCTCATTATAATTAAGTATAAAGGAAAAAAAAAAAAAAAAAAGCCAGCCTAATTCTAAACCTTTTATGAAGCAAATATACATTGGAGCAGATAAAAGCAAAGCAAGTTACAAAACACCTGAGACCTCCTAACTGTATTTAGACAGTTGCATTAATTCGTCCTTTGATAGAAAGACAACTCTGAAACGACCGCAGTGCTTTAAAGGAAGGAACTGCTACCTCTAAGTGATTTCTTCAATAGAATATAGTTCACTATTTCCTGTTTCAGAATAACAAAAAGCAAAGTTGTCAGGAAAAGTCTAAGCCTTCCTGGTAGCAATGGACAAATTGGTTTTTATTGCAACATTTTTAAAACCTGCAAAAACCTCATTTACCTGCCAAACAAATTTTGTGGTGAATAAAGCATAGAACATTATCACAGAACTGAATCATTATCTGTATGTTTTTTTTAAATAAAATGTTTTCTAATAGGGGGTATAGATCACCACAGATGGAACACCTACACTTCACTATACATTATTAAATTCAAGACAAAGGGCATTTTCACACAAGACACTCTCCACCCACTACCCACCCACTATACATGTTGCAGGGATGCAGTGTTGCCCGATGGGTGCCCTGTAACATGTATAATGGGTGGGTGGTGGGTGGGTAGTGGAGAGTGTCTTGTGTGAAAATGCCCAAAGCGTGTCTTTGGACCGAATGGCAATTGGGTGCTTAAGACGTTTGTCACGTGGCTGTACGTTTTGTCTAAGCACTGTCACTATTTTTGGCCACTGGTCTGCTCCCCGTTAGCTAGCCATTAACTCCTTGTTTGTTGCACAGATGTCAAATATTTGTAATCTGATTCATTGCCAGTTATAGATCCTGATATCTCAGTTATATCCTCTACTCCTCCAGAAATTAGATGAATATTGCACCCACAGAACCAAGAACATAGCATGCTCATAAATAACAAGCTTTACTGCAAGGCACTGATTTTCTAACTGAAATCTTAGGTTGCTTTCACACTAGCAGCTTGCTCTGGATTAGGAAGTCTGTGGGCGGGGGAGCTAGGACTTGCCCTTCCCCTTGTCCTACACTGTAGAGATCGAGGACAAACTGATAGTGTGGACTGTGGCTACCTGGGATGAACATGCAGACAAGGAGGCAGTGTCATCTTAAGGTATGGGCACTCGAGGCTTGTGCCCGGACTCCAGCTGGAAGGGACCTCCCAAGATCTAGGCTTGTGCATGATTGAGGCTGTAAAAATCCACTTGTTCCCGGTGAGTAAAATTTTACCACAGACAAGTGCTGTCTTGGCAGGAGAGGAGAAATTGGAGGGGGCCTTTCAGGGCTAGATCCAGGCAAGTACAGACTGTGCGACTGCACAAGGCCCCACAATATTCACCAAAATAAGAATACATGTTTTACTACAGGGCTAAACGTAAGAAGAAAACACGAGGATGGATTCTCCTCTCATGCCAGGATAAATCAGGAATGACTCCACTGAAGTCAATGCACCTAGTTACCCTGGTGTAAAAGCTGTATTAGTGAAATGAAAATCAAGCCCAAAATGGAGATTAGTTTTCTTCTTTTTAACTGGGAGTGAGACTGAGTCATTTATTTGTAGCTAAATTACTCCTGACCCATCACATTAATTATTATTATTATTATTATTATTAGCAAACATTTATATAGCACCAGCAATGTACCTGGCACTTTACAAAGTAATTGAATAGACACGGTCCCTGCTAGTTCCAGAACTTACTTTCCTAGACAGCGGTTGTAGAAAACACATTAAGCCACTTTCTAACTGAGAGAGAGAGAGGCTATAGGTAACACACTGTATCCGTGCACGGGGTTTACATTATTTTGACTGGCTGCTTATCACAAGGGAGAAAAAAGTTAAATTAAAAATGCAGAGGATTGGAAGTGGGGAGGGGAGAGCCCTTTATTTTGAAATTTAATTATTGAAAACCATCTAATAGTGAGATTAAATCCTTCAAAACCGTCAGGTCATTGTCCCATAATACATGTTGATTCAGCCAAATTTGTTGAAAACTGATGACAGCTGTGCTCAGTTTTGGGCTGGCCAGCAATGCAAAGGTCATGACTTGTTGAGTAAAACCCTGCACTTCACTGGCTTTGTCGCAAATCGCTGGTGATGACAAACACGCAGCCTTAAAACCCGTACATAAAAGTGAGACATGGATAAAGCCTTACCTGCCTGCGCAGCTGTAATGAGAGCCGTGTTCCCTTCATTGTCCTGCCAGTTCACATCGATATGAGGGCATTGTGCTAAGGCTATTACAATATCCACAAACCCTTGGTAACAGGCAACAATAAGGCCAGTCTACAAATAAAAAATAAGGAGGTGGTTAAAGGTAAGCAGATTGGGAGCAGCATCTAAACACAGCATATTGATGATAATGTTTTGGGTTTTTTTTTACATGTGAGAATTAAGATATCTGAGCACTATTTAGCAAGGGGCCTGAGATGCAAAGATAGAATCTGCATCTTCACAAAGCTGAGGCTCTTTTACATTCAGGGTTCAGATTAAAGCAGGGTCTGTCTGATCTGCCACAAAACTGTGTGTATGTTTGAATCAGGAAGTCGTTTTCAGTTGACACAATTTTGTGCCTTGCTGCTTCACCATGGTTGGAGGGGAGGTTGAAAGGAACACAATATTAGCATTCCACTGTAATTCTGTGTGACCCAAAATGAAGAAGATGCTCTCTGGAATGCGGGATGTCCCAGAGGAGGCAAGGAGTGGGAGGAGTCGCCCTTTCCAAAGGCATAAGCAGGTTCTCAATTGTAGAGGGAGAGTATGGCCCCTGGAAGTCCCTCCTTGCCCTGGGCTCTCCCACCCACCATGACCCTCCCTGTCTCCCACATGCTCCCAGGCTGCCCACCACATTGCATGTTTTTGGACAGACAGCAGCTCCACTTCTGCCCGTGCCAGCCCACTTCACCCCCAGGTTGACCAGTCCATGTAGAGGTGCATGCCTGATGTGCAAAGTGGAGCAGACTGTGCTTGCTCCGGGGCAGCTCTGCCAGCGGAACTGTGGAAGATTCTGGAGCATGTTGCGTGGAGCAGGCTGGCCAAACTTGAGGCAAAGGCCAAATGTAGAGCTGCTGTCCATCTGTTGGGTGGACCCACAGTGCAGCTCCATGCCCAGTCGGCCATTGTACTAGTCAAAACCATGGAGTTGCAGCTGCCAGCCTAGAGTGTCAGGTGAGCAGCTGTAACTCTATGGTGTGGGGGGTGGCCCAGAGACCTCCACTGGTCCATCTAAAGTAGACCAAAACGAAGCTGGAAGTGGGCAGGTGTGAGGGTGCACCCTTGGCGGGCAGGCTCCGCATCCATTTGTTTACACCCATTGACTCATGGCTACCACTGGATTCCTGGTCAGGCTAGAATCCCAAATGCTGGCAGAAGCCAAGTGGAGAATTCCCATGCTGAGACGGGGGGCAAGGGAGAGGAAGGATTCCTTCCAGCTGAGGAGGGGAATTCTCCCATTCTGAGACTGGTGAGAAGGAGGGGAATCCCCCAGGCAGAGGCTGGAGCTGTGCCAGGTGGGGCTCCTCATCCTCGCTGCTCTGCTCTGCCTTGCCTGGCTTTGCTGCCTGCCCTTTTGCCAATAACAGAAAGGGCAGCAAATCCACTTCCTCTTCAGGGAAACCCTCTCTCAAGAAGCCATTAAAAAACAGCAGCAGTGGCCTTAAATTTAAGGGGGGGGAATACACCCCTGAGGAAATAGAGATGAGATGGCTTCCCTCCAGATTAGCCAATAGCCCTTTTCCTCCTGCTGTAAGCCAGCAGCAGAGGGGTATAGCAGCTGGCATGCAGGGGTGTGCCACATTCCCCTTAAACATGGGGCTGTAACTTGCTTGCACAATTGAATCCTTTAGGTTTTGTGGTGGCATTTGTCTTTCACTGAAACACTGGAGAAAAATTCCTGAATAGTTTGATCTTTTCCCCCAGCCTGTCTCTCCCCCCTCAGCTCTTTCTCTTAAGTAGGAGAAACAAATACCATTTTCCTATTTGCAATTATTCAAATTTCAGATAGTCCACTGAATAGCCGAATAACTCTTTGCCACAGAAACCACATTCACATCCATTTAGTCAGGTCTTTTTGGTTCAGTTATTTAAATAACTTCTGTATTTTGGTTATTTGGACCACTTTGGTATCTTGATTATTTTGTTTCAGTGAAGTGAGTGAAATACTGAAGTGCCCCAAAGAATTGAAATACCCAAGTGACTAAAATAATAGAACAGAAATAACCAAAGCAGATTTTCATTTCCAGAAACAGAGCAGGGACTTAATTCAAAGTAGGCAAAATTGGATACAATATTTGTTTCGCAAATTTGTTACAGCTTTGGTTCAGGCAACTTTAAATGATACGGATAACTTAACTTGCAGCTCCACCTTAACTGCTATTTAGGAATTAGTACTGTTAGTAACTCTGGTTAATTTAGCTCAGGGCTGTTTATTGTTGTTTCGAAATTACTTTTAAACATGTTTAAATGAGAAATCCCAGTTTCCCTTCTCCCACAACAGACTGCTGACCATAAAAACTGGAGCAACGCAGATCTGAAAGTACTAGAGTCAGCATATTGTAGGTCAGTGTGGGATTATGAAATATAACAATATGCGCAGGAGAATATAGAGCTATATGGTCATTTTTGGAAGCACAAGAAAGGGTGATTTTAAAATTCTAACACACATGGTAACAGAACACTAACATCCTTACTTTGATTCAGGAATTTCAGGGGATCCCTGAAATTAAGGCAAATTAAACACACCGTTATTGTGAGGGGCCATAAGACCTTTCATTACTTGCTTGCATAGTAACAGGCCAGGCAAATAATTATTTTACAATATGAGTTTAAAAGATTTTTATTTTACCAGAATAAACACACACACACAAATCCAGAACAAAGGCCATTAACTCAAAGGCGATGAAATATCTGCTTCCCTAAACTATAGAAAAAACCTTATCACTGATTAAATGGAACCAGAGTATTTAATCCTGCACATCTCACTTGATCATTAGGATAAAAAACATTATCTTGTTTTTCATGATTACTCTCCTAACTCAACATGTGTACACTCACATCTGGCTACAGTGGGGTTTCCCAGCACCAAACACATTGTTCTTAGGTGATAAACCTGAGCTTAATACACAAATGAAACAAAAACGCTTCCAAACAGGAGGTCACATTAACTTCATTTGACTCCTATCTACTCATCTGAAGCAAATACAAAATGCCATGAACAAATAAGAGTGCTACATGCCTCCCAACAGGCCTTATTTTGGGAGGTACAGGACAGTCCCTCTTTCTGGGTCAAAGTACCTCTTTCATGAGAGAGAAAAAACAACTGGTATTCAAGCCTTGGGCGCCTCTTTCCTGGTCGCCTTCCAGGAAAAGCACTTGAGAGGACAAAGAGATGATGAAATGACAAGAAACTAAGTGGAATGAGAAGCAGGAGAGTTTCTGTCTCGCTTTGTGTACTTGGAGCGTTGAGAGGGGTATGTGCGTATAAGCATGTGAGAGGATGGAGCTTATTGGCCAAGGTGGCAGGGTTTGTCCCTCTTAGCCCCACACCTCCCAACATTTTGGGTAGTCAATCTTATTCCATTTTAGGCTCTCCTAGCACAGTGGTTCTAAAATTTCTCACCTGTGTGACCCTGCTTTGAAATTTAAATAGAATTCTGAAACCCTAGACAGTAACAAAGACATGCAAAGTATATCAAATGTCATTTGGGATTATGAGGTCAGCAACAGATGGCATAACCCCACTTAGGGTAATTTCAAATGTTACGAAAATGCCTTTCACTACAGTGAACCCCAGTGGATTCCCTGTGGTGGCGGCGTTTCCGTGCACATCTGTTTGGCCCCTGCCAGATGTTTACCACAGTGAATCTCTGGCGGGGGTCAAAGCTAACCACGGTTCTGGACCGGCCAGCCGGCTGGAGGTCGAGAACCGTGGTTAGATTGGCCACAATCCGGGTTGGGCCAAAAGTAACATGTGTTACCTTTGCCCATCCCGGATCATGGCCCCGACTGCAATACAGGATCGGGCGCAGCGGCCTGATTGGGCGCAGCGGCCTGATTGGCCGCTGCGCCTGCCCATCTCCCGGAGGGTGGGTGGCCAAGGGAGCGCAGGGGGACAGGGCTGTGCGGCCGCATGATGTACCGCGCTGCCCCCTCCCCAATCCCCAGTAGGGATCGACCGGCACGTCTAAAGGATGGCCTGATCACGGACCGGGATCCGAGACGGATCCCAGTCCAGGGTTCAGTGTGGCGGGCCAAATGGCCCGTCACATCTGAAATTACCCTTAGAGTCCAGACCCATAGTTTGAGAATCACTCCCTTTGGGCCCTGTAACAGGGTCAGGCTGGTTGAACACCGGCCCTTTAAATTGGTAGTGCCAGGGAGATGATGGTGCTACAAATAAGCAAGGATTTCACCCTGGTCACTCTAAGATACGATGTGGGTGCTTGTAGGAAAGGAGGATGGCTCCTAGCACCCGCTTATGTGGCTAACTAGAGCCAGCTGGGCTGGGTTGAAGCCTCAAAAGAGAGCTCAAGGAGAGGGACTGCTAGGAAGACTAGCAGGTGGGGAGAAACCACTGGAGAGGCAAAAGCCAGGGAGGGCTCTGCCTCACAATAAATTGGAGTCAGGAGGGACTGTGCCTGGCTAGCAAGGGATTGGAGAGGTACTGAATCTTGATTCTTGACTGTAGGAGGAACTTTGCTTAACCAAGAGAGATCAAGCTAGAAGGTATTTGACAGGACTTTGAGGTTTTGGTGACAAGGCCAGTAGGGCCTGGCCCTGATAAAGGAGGGACCTAAGGAAGAGGTGCCCTGAACCCTTTGTTTGTATGGACTCTATATGTTTGTGTATGTGGAAAACAACAAACAGCACAAGAGACTGAAGACAGGCAACTGGGTTCTTGGGGGGGGGGGCTGCATTCTGACAGTACTTGCCCCTGAGGGACCCTACTCTGTTACAGGCCCTCATCATCATGTCCAAGTGCCTTCCGATAGTACATTAAGAAATTAGAATAGTACAACATTGCATGAGACTGGACCTCCCTCATGTGCTCTGGACTGATACGTTGTGTGGTTGACTGGTTGTTGCTGTTACTGCTAAGCACTTGTATTAGCAAAGACTGAAGAGTGTGTCTTGTACTTGGGGCTTAAGCTGTAGAGACTTGATGATTCTTTGCACTGTGGGGGTTTGCTCCATATCCCTTCTCAAACTCCAACTGGTGTATATGCACTAGGCCAAAACAGAACCCCTTTTTAGCTGACAACTCATCCAGAGGTGCTGAGTTACAAAGGTCCTACAGGTGGTTACCACTCAGCCCTTATTCATGTAAAATAAGCCATGAATATAGATGCCTCCTAGTGCTACTCCAGAGATCACCATGTTCCTAACCTGTTTCACCCAAATGCTCCTGTCTTCCACTTGGCCACTACCGACACAGTTCATATTGTGAAACCAGACCACAGCTCCCTCTGCTGCAATTTATAACCAAGATGCTGGTTAAATACTATTAATAAATTTAGAGTTCATGGCTGTTTCAATCTCCAGTTTCCATTTACGTGACATGGGGCTGGCAAATCTCATAACTTCAGTCTCACACAATTGGAGAAATCAAACAACACAGGTGTGAGCCAGATCCCCTAGTCACCCCAGGGAGGGTCACCGCAGCTGCATCACTTATGGGCTGGTGGGCAGAGCAGTTCAAATGAGCAGTCCCACCTCTGGGGAATCTGGAAGGGGGGCTGCTGTCACAAGCCCCTCCACACCAAGGATCGACCGAGGACCCATCCACATGAGGCTGGACTCCTGGATCCCTGCTGCGCAGCAGGATCACCCTCCCTGCCCCAGGAGGGAGCCTGGAGGAGCATGCACCTCCAGACTCCCCCATCACCTGTTTGGTATGCTCACCCAGTCCAGCTCCACCCTCCCACCACCCGTCCCTGATCAGCTGTTTGGTGGCCGGGGTGAGCATGCTTCTCCGGGTCCAAGTGCTTGGACCTCGTTGGCCTGGATTAGCCCAGCTGGGCAAGTGTTAGCTCGCGCTGCGTCACTGACCTTCTCCAGATGAAGTGCCCAGTAGCAGCCACCTGCCTACCCCAAGGCAAAAGGGGGCAAACCTTTAGCGGCCACCGAACCGATCAGTGGGTGACTCGCAGGCTACTGTCTTGTTTGTTTTCCACTCAGTGTTCCTCCATTAGTTGGACATAGTGGGGGAGAGATTCTGAAATGTCAGGACTTGTGGTGATGCAGATTCCTCATATGCTGTCTTCAGCAGGGATTTCTATTTAGTCCTAAGCATCTAATTGCCAGTTATGTTGATCAGTTGTTAGAGCTAGCTTACTGCAGTCAGCTAGTTTGAGTTAGAGTTAGCTGTTTGAGTTAGCTGTTAACCAGTGTAGCCTAGTGGATAAGGACTTGGACCTGGGAGACCAGAGTTTCAATCCTGTCTCAGTCATGAACTCACTGGGTGTCCTTGGGCAAGTCACTATTCCTAAGCCTTGGTTTCCCATCTGTAAGATGGAAGTAATAATGACCTACCTCACAGAGTTACTATGAGGTTGAACTAGTTAAGGAGTGTAAAGCACCATGAACACAAAGTGATATATAAATAACTTGCGAATGGCTGTTAGCACTACACAGCTTATAGTTGATAACCAGCAATCGGATGTTTAGTGGTAATAGCTCACTGCAGTTGTCTGCCCCCCACCCCCGTGAGAGTCGGAACTGATTCTACTGAGGTTTAACAGGGAGGGTCTGCCTACAGTAGCACCATCTTGTGTCTCAGCCAGGGAGTGACACCCACAGTTCTAGACACCTGAAACTCCAGATGTTTTGTTTGTTATCTGAAGCTTCCAGAACTTTGGGTCCTTTCTGTTCAGGTGAGAGACAGACACAATGCCATCTTTCTAGCTAATGTAGAAACCACAGTTTTTCTGCATGACAACAGCTGTGAATACAATTATTCTAGCCTCTTTCAGTACAATTTACCCTTGCACCAAATATTTAACAACACTCCAAACTCCTTGATAAGGAGCATTTCAATTTCCTTCCAGTTACATGCAACACTTCAAAGGGTTCCTTTGAAACTGGATATGAAATCGTTCTCGATAAGCAGGCCCTTTTTGCATACAACTTCAGGTGACACTTTTCAGAAGCAATTCACTCTCTTGGTGAGGCTGTCAGGAGTAATCCCAGCTTGACCGTCTTCCCTTCAGGAGGTTTGCATGTTGTCGGTGCCTGAATGGTTAGGCACGAGACACAGTGCAACTTCCTTTAGTCACACTGTTTCTTTTAACAATTTAATTTCATATTGATTGCTTTGGACTTAGATCCTCACTGCTTTGAAATTCTGCATTTGGAAAACACAGTCAGATCATACGGGGAAAAAATAGAATATTAACATTGAGAGTTTTCAGATGTGACGGTGGATTGGTTTAACCTGCTTTAGAGCGATTTAAACCGGGGGCCACCATCATGTTGAAAGGCGCCCGGCAGATGTTTCCCTGGGCTGTATCCTGCCCGGGGGTGGGGGGTGGGGGAGCCTAGCCCAGGCTGTGACTCAGGGAAATCCCCAAGTCACAGCCCATGCTAGCCTCCACCATGGCTGGGTTCCAGCTGGCAGACCCAGAATAAAGGGGGCTTTCATGCCTTGACCTGGTCCAGAGCGCCTGTGGTTCCAGGTGCCCTGGTGGCTGTCACTGACTGCCATGGCTGCCTGTCGGCTGCGCGGGTGGGCCACTGTGCACAGTGCGGGGACGGACATCCGTGCATCTCCCCACCCCCTCCCTGGCCCAGCCACCGTCACGTTAGTTGGGCGGCTGGGCTGGATCCCAACTGGAATAATGGCACCCACCACCGCCTGGGTAAGTCTGTGGTGGCAGTGGGTGTCACCACTGCTGAAAGCACCCAATAACTATAATGAATAGACACTAGTTTTAGGTCTAAGGAAGGTGAGAAGGAAGACCATTTTTAGAAGAAATGAAGGCGTTAAAACTGGTGGTATTTTCACCATGCCCTAGAAATGCTGTTCTCCCTTTTAACTCCATGTGGCTACTTCTTACTGCCATTCAAAGTATCACTCAGATAATTTTAAAAAAGCACTGCACTTTAGAGCACATTGTTCATCTTCTGAGCTCTGTTTTGTACTTGGTGACAAAAAAAAGAAAGAGGAAAAAATCTTACCCTTTTACCTCCACAGCTCATGATTTGATCCTCATTTACTCGAAAGCACTGCATTCAGTAGGGAGCCCTAAGTAGTAGGACATTTTTACATGGATGCCCCCACTCTCCCGGCTTGGTGTTTGGGCGGGGGTGGGGAGGCAGCGCATGTATACAGCCGCCGGTGGGTGGGGTGTTCAGCGGGTGTATTCCCTTGTAAACACCATGGGCGGCGGGTGTTTGTGCATGCATGCTCCCGTCGCACACCCAACACCCGCCACACACCCACCTCCACCCACAAACCCCTCTGACAGAATGGAGGATGCTTCGTGGGTGGAGATGGGTGGAAATGTGTGTGTGTCCATGTAAACGGGCACACACACCCCTACACCCGCCACGACAAAACACCCCCTACCCCACCCCACCCCCACCTCCGTCCATGTAAAAAGGACCATAGTTGTGCTAGGAGCAGCAATTTTACATACAGACTCTCTCACTCACACACATCCTGCAGAGGCCTACATTCCAGGCCTACTATATAAATCAATATTCATTATTTCTTGAATTGTTAGTGTGTGGCTACTACCAGTCATTCTAAAACCTCAACCAATGAAATGGAGGGCAAAGAAAAACTGCTTTGTTCTTGCAGAGCAGAAGGAAAGAACTAAGACCAAGATATGAAACAGCACTGATGCCCTGGGTCTAGCACATAAACGGTGTGTCATTGTCCAGAAACCTGGGTCAGTTGTGTTGTTATACCACCAGGATTGGGGACTGATTTTATTCCATCCTCTCAAATACCCTGTCAAGAGTCTCCATGATCAGGCTGGTCCCTTATTCCTCACATCAGCTAAAACCACCCTGTACAAATTCAGCCTGTGACGGGTGCACAAAACCAAGGATGTAATTGTAGTGGGGAATACATCCTCCATAAATCCCCCTCCCCCTGCAGTTCCAGGGTCATGGGGGCAGGGATTATGTGGGTCAAAGGGATACAGCATTGGCCACAAATTTTAGCTCAAATTAATACCACTACACAAAAGCATGACTTGATCACAGTTGCTCTTCTAGCAATGGTTTGATTCTGACGGCAGTATTTTATACTCACTTCTGTAGAAGTTGAGGCTATTTGGCACTGCCTGAGGTTGAGCCCCAGAGTTATAAAATTCCACAACACTGAGCAGAGAAATGGGTCTGTGCTGCTAACCTAACTCAGAGATGTCCCCATATGGGAGTATTATAGAGTACAATACAAAATAATATGGCATGTGCAGGGATGGGCCTTATGTGAAGTCAGCTTAGAAAAATCACATGCAGGGATGGGGAGGGGGGAAATTGTGATAACGACTGCAAAATATGTAATTCTTTGTAGCTCAATACTGTAAAATTTTAAATAAAAATTTAAAGCAAGAAATAAATTTTTCATTATATTTAGTGCTCCCTAAAGCAGGGAACCACAGTGTGATGATAAAAGTGGCAGATGCCTAAATCCTGCTCTGGGCATGTGTCAAATAATTCACCGTAAACCTCTCAGGCTGCGCTCCAACAAAGAGAGGTAAAACGAAGTAACTACTTTAAATTAATTAAATTGAATTACTCCAACAGCATTCAGATGTAGTAACTACTTTTGATTTAATTAAATCAAAGTAGCTATTCCCTTCAGTGGCATTCAGACAAATAGACGAGATGGACCCATGCATTCACATGCAGATCCGCTGTGTGTACATGTGTGGGTGTCACCCATGTGACCACCGCAGCGGGTGTGCGGGCGTGTGTGCTCCCGTGACCCACCCATCTCCACTCACTTCCACCCATCACCCATGCACGAAGCAACCATGCATGTAGATGGGTGGAGGTAGGTGTAGATGGGTGTGCGCCCGTCTGCACCCTCCCCCCACCCATTGCCCCTGCAGCAGTGCTCCACCCACCGCACACTGACCCGGCCAACCTCCCCACCCCCGTTTAAAAAGGGCCATAGCATAAATGAAGTAGTGTTGCATCAGTTTCCCCCGTAGCTGAGACATAATGATCACTGGACTGAGGTCACTATTCTCACACTGATAAGCGTTTACACAAACAACTACTGAAGAGGAGTACATACTTCTATTCCTACTCCTCAATAACTTGGTGTTCCGTTAATGTTTGTGTGAACCCTTCAGAAATAAGGGCCAGCTACATTGTATTAACTGTTTATCAAAACATGACCTTAAACATATTTTATCCTTGGTGCTATCACCTGTATACAACACAGAGAAATCACCAGTCTAGTCATCTTCCACAAGATAGGGTAAAACCAAATGTGACGCTGACCTGCTGTGGGCCAGGACTACCCACACGTGTGGTCTTGCACCACCAGATGTGGGCCTACTAGTGCTCCGGGGCAGGTAGGCACCTGGCTAGGCCAGGGATGTGCTGTGGGCCCGATCCCGGACACCCATCCTGGGCCAATGGCTGCTCACACGGGCCAACATGGGCCACAGTGGGCCAGCACGCTTGTTTGGCCCCACCATCCCCGCCTCGGGGCAGGGGCCACCATGGCTGAGTCCATCATGGCGGGGGGCGGGGCACTGGAAGTGGGGTGGGGCCAGCCAGATTCACGTTATTTTAGGGCCCCACCCTACACGGGACATGCAGGTGGCAGAACAGCTGTCTGGCCTCGGGTATGTTAGTCTGGTGCCCTGGCTGGCGTTTACCACCCCAGGCTGGGCTTGGGAGTTGCCGTGCTGCCCGCACATCTGTTTTTACCCATACTTCCATACAAGCAGAGCTTTAACACCATTTGAAAATATAATTTTAAGAAATGCATATTTATTCTATTATAAAATGAATTTAGAGAGATCTTATTTGTCTTTATCCTGATGCCTTATTTAGCTTTGTTTGCCTGCAACTGAGATGATTGTATAATTCTGCCTTTATAAAAATAGGTAGTTTGGCTGTGCTTATTCCTCATGAAATGGTGCATCTGATTTAGCAAGCTATAATAATGGGTTTTTAAGGAGACAATTATATAAATCTAACTTTTATATTCAGAATTATATAGGCAATGTTGTTTGAGCATCTGATCATTTATGGTAAACAAAGAGATGGCAGGAAATTTCATGCGATTGATAATAGAGAAACTGAACAGCAGAGCAAATCACACTCATATTATAAAATGAGGTTAGCTTTGATTAAATTCTCTTCTGACAACAAATTCCCCTCCAGGAATGTGTGAATGAGAACAGCATAATGTAGTCATCCACCTATTTGCCGAGGATGAGTAACATTTTCAATAGGACAGTAAAATACCATTGGATTGCTATGAGCCCCTTGTTAAAAAACATGGACAAACTGATTATGCGATTAGACTGGTAAACTTTTATGACAGTATTGCAAGGATGGATAACTAGTAGCAATGATTAAACAAATATGTAATTCAATTTAATAATATTCAATGATTTGTATATGTGTATCTATCATATCTCTAACCATAAATTTATACACATATATATGTATGTGTCTGAAAAGAGTATTTAAACAAAACATAGTATTCATGATTAGTTGGAATTTCAGATTAAGAAAATAAAAACATTTTTAGTTTCCATTTTCAAAAATACACTTGTGCTGCAATGACTAACCTGTGTATAGACCCCATGGTAAATGGTGCAAACATTTTCAGGACTGAAGCCTTAGTATGCAACTTTTCATTGTTATTAAACTAAATGTAATGAATGCTAATCTAGCAGGTAACACTAATTCATAAATATAGTTTTGGTGGTATTAATAGCACAGGTACCATGAAGCAACAACATTTTTTTTAAAAACACTGCTCTCACATGAGATAGTACAAATCTAGAATAAGCACAAATCTAGAATAACTCTAATAAAATAAGGGGAGAGATAATAGAGGATCAATAACAAAATTTAGCACTGAGCATTGATACCTGTTGTTACTTGATTTTTGTATACAGGATACACTTTTATCTGTTACATATACCATTAAGAGAAATACTTGCTAGTGGCTTGGAAGCATATTTATAAATAATTGGTTTAACTGATTAGGAGAGAATGAGACAGGGTAATTAGCTAGGTTATCAGTCCCGTGAGAGAGACTGTTTTATGCTGTCAGACATCTAAAATGTAATTGCATACATAAAATTGAAATTAGGCTGACTTTTCAGACAAGACACTGCAATAGTGTTTTGGTGAATATGTTATACTAAATTTGTGAAATTGTGTTATTCATGACACATGCAAAATATTGCATATTTCATTAAACAGTTGCCTAATTCATGAAATCAGCAAATCCTCTGCCTAACTCATGACATAAGCACTGCTTATTTTATGAATTAGGCAGAGATTTTGCTGATTTTCTGAATTAGGTGATGGTGTTGCCTATTTCACAAAAAATGCAATATTTTCTTTATTTAATGAATTAAACAATATCACAAATTTAGTGTAACATATATGTTAACTGAAGAAGCTGATTTTGATAAGGAAAGTGATGAGACAAGTGCAAAAGAACATATTTCAGAAGCCATGAGGTAAGAAAACCCCAACAAAAAAACCCTTTGGTGCAAAAGAACAGCAGCTAAAGGAGAATCTCCAAGAGCAAAGCCAGATGACACTGCCCACTCCAGTTTCTGAATAAGAAAGTCTCCAAAATGTCACCTCCATAGCAGAGCAAATCACAAAAACCTGGTTTGAAATGCAGAATTTCAACCCGCTCTATAAAACTGACATTACTAAAAGCAGCATGTAATCATTGCCTTCCAAGGGCACCGCTATAATAGGAATAGGTGGTGGACCTGCATCTGGACCCATGAACCCAGGGGCCCCCCACACTCCCTGGTTTGGCTGAATTCCCTGCCACAGGAAGTGGGTGGGCTGGGGGTACCTCATTTCATCTTTTGCAGAGGAGTCCATTCCAGCCTAGCTAGGCCTCTGTCACCTTGTGTGTAAAGTGAGGAGAGGAAGAGCTGCAGCTGGGACACAGTTGCTTCTGCAGTTGGGAATTGATTTATCATGCCTCCCACTCCTATCCAGCCTTTACATCACCCTCCTGCCCTGGTGGTGGCTGCCAAAATCACCATTAGGTGGCCATTGAACGGCAGATAGTGGCTGTAGGGGAACCACACCTGATCCCTTTTTAGCTTTTGTTGTTTGTTTTATATTTGAAATATCCATTCTGTGGCACCAGATGAAGTACATCTCCCAACTGCACAGGTCACTAACAGGATGTTAATATTCCAAGATCACATTACTAGATGGAGCACAACTGCATGGAGCACAATATTCATGTGATCTTGGAATATTAACATCCTGTTAATTACCTGTGCAGTCGGGAGATGTACTTCATCTGGTACCACAGAATGGAAATTTCAAATATAAGTTGTTTTATTTTTAAAAAAAAGATAAATTATTGCCACATTCGAAGTAATATTGGAGAGATATGTAATATTGGAGAGAGAGGAACGTGTCATCCCAGCTTTAGTGTTGCCCCCAACCTGCAAAGGAAGAGGATTGGGGCTGAAAGACCAAGGAAAAGTGTGGGTGCATGGAGCCTAAGTTGTGAGCGAGCACAGTATGCGACACCATACTACAAATTCAGTGCTTATAAGGTGTGCAAGTTAAGGCGGGAGCCTTAACATATACAATTTGCAGGTTTGTAAAAGTTTGCTTGATATGAAACCACCTTAACTAAGTTTGTAAAACCGTAGGTTTTTTGTTTGTCTATAATAATAATGATGAATGGGGCACATTTTGCCCTCAGTTATACTCAGAACCATAACTAGCCTATGGCCAAATTGGCAGTGGTAGTGGTAGTGGCCATGGGTGCGTTTACATGAGGGGTACCAACCCACCATGCCCCAGGACAGCTGAATCATCAGCTGTGTGTCTGTCATACCGTGGCTGCCTGCCCCAGACTCCCTTAGCCAGTACTAATGGGTGGGTACAGGGCCTTCCTGTGGGGCGCAGAGCCCCTCCCCCAATTAGTATTATAATAATAATAATAATAATAATAATTAATATTTATTAATTGTCTTAACCAAAGGTTGAAACAACAAACTTAACTATGTAAATAAGTTGAAGCAATGTTTCATATGTAAATGAAACATATAAAGTTTAAACAAATCGAATACAATTTTCAGATGTTACAATCCCACGCTCAACCACGGTGAATTCCCACATGGTGAGCAAGGGACCGTAATGTCTGTTGGCCTGACAAGAGATTCCCGCCAGATGTTCACCCCCATGAATTACGGGCGGGAATCTCTTTAACCACGCAAACAGCTGTCCTGCCCAGACCATCGCCATTTGCGTGGTCATGGGGGTGAATACCTGGCGGGAAGCTCGCATTCGGGCCAACAGATGTGACATTCCCATGCTCAACCACGGGGAATTCTCTGTGGTTGAGCGTGGGAATGTCACGTCTGTCCCCTGACCATGGCCTGGAATCAGCGGCCGTGCTTGCCGCTGATTCCGGGCCGTGGTCAATGCCCTGGGGGGCGGGGGGGCGCTGCGGCCGCATTTGCTGCGGCCCCGCCCATCTCGCAGAGGGCGGGC
>QEPC01001533.1:17421310-17432891 GCA_003113815.1 Sphenodon punctatus
CCCCCCCCTTGGGTGCTTGCGTGACCTGGGGGTTCCGGGAGCCCCGGACTGGCCCTCGGTGCTTCCTCTAGGGATGTGTGTGCGTCCTTGGACCTGCAGCGCTGCACCGGCTGTCCTGGCTGCCCTCCATCAGCCCCTCTGCGGGTGTGGGGTCTCCGTGTGCTTCCTGGACCATTCCCGATCGGCTCGCTGTGCATTGCGGGCCCCCACTGTGCCGTGGTGCCGAGATCCTGCCCCCCCCTTTCTGAGACTGCTTGTGTTGCTGTGGGGGCGCTCGTGCGGACTGTGCTGCTGGGGGGTGGGGGTTGCTGGTGCCTGTGTCCTGCCCTGCCCCTTAGCGGTTCCCCCCCCTTCCGTGTCCCACCCCCTTGCTCCCGTTGTGCCTTGTGTGTTGTCCGGGCGCCCGTGCCCCCCTTCCCTTCCTTTCCCTTGTGTGTGCGTGTGTGTGTGCCCAGGTGTGTGCTCGTGCTGTGTGTTCCGCTGTGCCTCCGCTGCCTGTGTGCCTGCTGTGTGTGGTATCTGTCCAACTCTTCTCCCTCTCCCCCCTCCCTTCCCGTTTCCCTTGTGTGGGCATTCCCTTTTGTGCCTTTTGGCTTCATTTGCCCTCAGGCGGCCATGTCTGTGTCCCATCCCTGCCCGGTGGAGTCTGGGTGTTTTGACCATGGATGGGAATCGGCATCACGTCTGTTGCGCTGCCCTGGTCTGTGATCTGGCGGCCCGATTCCCTGCCATGGTCCCGGTCCCGTCACGTCTGTTTGGGGCTTTTATTCGGCCTGGGGGGGGGGGTTTGTTTTGTTCACCCCCACCGGGAATCCACTGTGGTGAACCGGCCGCCTGTAACGTCTGAAAACACCCAATGGTCGAGGGTGGAATGTCCAGCCCGGAAACCTGCCTGTTCCTCTGGAAAATAGGAGGCTACATTTGCCCAGACCTCCAACCTGAGTAATAAATAGCGGGCATACACTTTGGCTATCACATTTATTAGACTGATGGGTCTGTAATTTGATGGCAGAGCTCTATTCCCCTTTTTGAAAATCGGGATAACAATACTGATGTTCCACCCAGCTGGGACTAAGCCTGAAGAGTTTATAGCATCAAACAGGGTGCAAGTAAATGGGGAACCACCAATCAATTTTATCCCTTAGCAGATCCCCAATAATTCCATCACCACCAGGTGCCTTCCCCAAGGGAATTTGTTCTAATAGATCTCTAATTTCAATCAGATTCACTGAAGGCCACTGAGGGAAATCCTGTAGAGCACTAACATGCAGAACTGGGATATCTGGAAGTTGGTTAAAGATCTGTGAGAAGTGTAGTTCCCAAGCAGCCACAGCAATGCTTGGATAAGAGTCAAAGGAACACATTCCATTTTGGACCAAATGCCAAAGTTTTGCTTGAGTCCTATCGAGTACTGAAACAGCCAAAGCAGACCACAGAGAACGCTGATGTGCTAGTCTTTTGGCTCTAAGTAGATCCCTATAGATTTTCTTTTGTGAGGCATAATGACCATAAGCAGACCTACTTTTACATAATCTAACTTGTCTGGCGGCCTCTTACATAGGAGGTTTTTTTTAGCAGTAAAGCACTCCTGATCGTACCAAGATTTTTTAGGAGCAAAGTTATAGTTCTGTAATTTATTTCGATTCCTAGCCTTATTTGTAATTTCAAAGTACTTATTTTTAAATAAGTCTATCAAAGAGGGGCGGGGTCATCCGGAACTTATTTAGCCAGGTGGATTCAGACCTGACCAGGGCAGTAGCTAGCTGTGCGCTGGCTATTCTGTGTATCCGGCAGGCATGTATTCCCTGAACGAATATCGCGGCCTACTATTTGGATGATGTGATGAGCAGGAATTGATCTATATAGAATCTGTAGGCTAGGAGCTATACAATTTAGATGGTGGATCATGGTTAAAAATTTGGCCCACCACTTTTGGGAGGAATCGGTGAATAGGTTTATATATACGACTTTACCTAATCCATAGTACGTGCGATGTGACCACTAATCCTGGGTCTGAGTAATAAAATTATAGGAAGTGATGGGTAACTCCTTTGAGTTATGTGGCATTGGATATATAAGGATGAGGGGGAAATTCTGGGAGGGGTGAAAGTAGGAGCATTTTGATGATCACTGCTGGACTCCCTTTTATGCAAATAAATTCTGTATACTTTCTGTAACTGCAAGTAGCAGTATAACTATGTGTTTAAGTATTTGTATTTGTACTTGACAATTGTTAAGGCCAATGGCTAAACAATAAAACTTTTTTATTATTTATTATATCAAAGAGGAGAATGCTTTAATAACATCTTCAGGATACATGAAATATGTTTCTGTTAGAACATTTTTAAGAAAACGCATTTCCTCAGACATTAACAAACTATCTACTGTTATAACAGTTTTAGCGTTCCATTTGTCACGAAAAAAGTCATGAAAATTAAGGTCAGTCAAATTAAGATTAGGATGTTTAGAACTTAATTTCGAACTCAATAAGGAAAAATAAACAGCAAGTGGATGGTGGTCACTAAGACCTGCCATGAGGACTTGAAATCCAACAAATCTACAAAAGAAATTTGCTGGGACACAGATGAAATCAATTACACTAAACCTGACTTTGAAATAAAGGTAAAATCTCCACAAGACTCAATGAAGGAAAGTCCATTTAAAAGTTTCCATCTGCCTTTATACAAAAATTGCAGAAATTGTACCCCAAAGGCATTTATAACTTGATCTGTTTATACACACTGGGTGGGGTGGGGTGGGGGGATCATTGTCCTTATGTATATCAATAGCTTCTGCCTGAGTAGAAATTACATTGCCTATTCTGGCGTTGAAATCCCCAAGAAGAACAATTGGCAAATGAGGGTATAACCCCTCCAGAGTCTGAATCAGGTCCTCCAGATGGGACCAAAAGGGGATACGATCAACTGCATTGTTGGATGGAGGGATATAAATATTAATTATAGAATAGAATAGAATATAGAATAGAATAATAGTTTATTTGTTCGGCCATTTGGCCATTACAAAATCCAAACCACATTTTATAGTAACACACCAAATAACCCTTCAAGCCAAAGTTACCATGTAATCCTTTTAGCTCTTTAACTTTTATATTAAAACATAACAACACAACAGCACTCAATTTCACCCTCCCACGCATTTCAATAACCCCCTGGGATCTTTTACCACACACTCCACTCAGGACCAGCCCAACAAGCAACTAATAATTGATCCCTTGTTTATATCCCTCCATGCAAACATAAAACACATTAAAAATATTAAAACCGTCACTTTGCGCCTTGCCCTTCTCGGGGCTTATGCTGGCACACTTGACCCCTGTCGCGATTCACTCACGAATCCTATATTGTCATAAGGGATACTATAGTTATTAAAACATACTCAATAAAACATGACGCCTTGCCCTTCCCAGGGCTTATGGCGGCACACTTGACCCCTGTGATACACCATCTCACTTCACCTTTACAGGCAGGAGGATACTTGACTAGGGTAAGTGGGGCACATAATCCACTGGGGCGCCTTGCCCTTCCCGGGGCTTGTGTTGGCACACTTGACCCCTGCAACTGCCGTATCCTATTTCCGCAACCATAAAACCCATTTTATACAATACTAATACTAGTAACCCCTTTTAATTGTAAACGGAGCACTGAGGGCCAATTCGGCTTCCCTAAGGACCACTTGTGACCCCTGTCTGCCTTCCTACGGATTGGCTGTTTACTGTTAGCCCCTGCATCAAACGCCCCTATCTCTTGTCCCGGGATATGAGTAACCCACGGATACTACTCGGTGGCTTGTGTGGGTAGTTGACAGTTGGCCTTTCTCTCCATCTTCCACCCCCTTAGAGAACTTCCCATAAGTAGCTAAGCTATGCTACTTGGTCCCTACTAGACCTCTCCCTATCTAACTTTCTTTTCATCCAATACACCTTCATCAAAAATTTTGCCACGTTCCAGGTGATCCTAGTAACCTTATCGCTTAAGAGGGTAGTCTCAGTGATTCGAGCAGTAATACTAATCGTGGTAATATATACTACTCTCTCCATTTCTGGTACTTCGGGCATTCCAGTAAAATATGCCCCAGTGATTCCACTCTACCCATACAACAAAACTGGCAGAATCTCTCATCCCATATTGTACCTATAAGTCTGCCCTCCGTAACAGTGGACAGGAAGCTATTAAGTCTAGCCAGGGTAAACGGGACTCTAATATCTCACATACTCAGCTCTGCCAAATATTTTGGGCCCTCGGCTGGAATCTTCCAATCTCTATACTGCTGCGCCACCTTTTGGTTCGCAAGTAACTCATACTCCCCCTGCAAATCCTGATCCCAGATTCTGGTCTTAACCTCACTCCATGCCCTTCCAAAAGGTAACCCCATGGGGTGGGATGATGACAATCCCAACAGCCTAAGTTCATGCTGCACCCACTGTGACCACTTGCCGGAAGCAAATGGAGCAATATGACTCGCTATTGACCCAGAAGGGACCAGATTTAATCGCAGCCAGTATTTTAAAATTGCTGCCTTAGCCTGGGAAGCCATACATTTCACTCCCGCCTCTGTCCTTAATAAGACCGCGGGCGTTGCCCTTGGCACCTGGAGAATCAATCTCAACAGTCTATTTTGTTCTTTCTCCAACTTTGATATCCTACCTACTCCCCAGACTTGCACACCATAAAGCAGCTGTGGTACCATTTTTGCTTGCGCCAAACGCAGGGCGGGTTTGAACAGTCTCCCTCCTTTAGACCAGTAGTAATTAATAATACCCTGCCCTGTGACCTTAAGTTGCTGCATAGCCTTTTTACAGTGAACCTCCCAAGTGCGGTATTTAGCAAAAATCACCCCAAGGTATTTGTACTGAGAAACCTGCTCTATCTCCACTCCGTCCAGATACCATCTATGTTGTTTTCGCTTTTTGCTAACCACCAAAACCTTGTTTTTTGTATAATTTATCCTCAGCAGTTCTTTTGTGCAAAACTGTCCAAAGGCCGTCATCAATCTCCTGAGACCAATTGGAGAGGCAGCAATTAAAGCTGTATCATCTGCATATAACAGGAACGATATCACCTGTCCCCCTATCTCTAGTGGATGAAACTTTGGGTCTCTGAGGAAGTCCCCCACATCATTTAGACATAGTGTAAATAATATGGGGGCCAGCAGGCAACCCTGTCTTACCCCCCATTCCATCTTTACAGGTCCTGAAACATTCCCAGCCTCATCTATTCTGACCCTCAGTGTATTATTAGTGTGTAATGCTCGTATTAACCACAACAACCTAGGGTCAATTCCATATTTAATCAGCTTAGGCCACAGTATCCCCCTACTAACTGAATCAAAGGCCATTTTAAGGTCAATGAAACAGATGTATAAACTCCCCTTTGGCCTTGAGACCACATATTTATTGATCAGCTGATCGACAACAAACACCTGGTCAATTGTGGACATTCCTTTCCAAAAACCCGCCTTTTCTCTCCCTATCAGGTCATTTTGTTCCACCCATTGATCAGACGCTTTAACAAATCTCTTGCGTATAATTTCCCTATAACACTCAAAAGACTTATAGGCCTGAACTTTGCCAGGTCATCCACTGGGCCTTTTTTATGGATCGGCACGATAATACTTTCCAGCCATTTCTTGGGGATTTCGCCTATGTCATTAATGGAGGTGAAGAGCAATGCCAACACCTGGCTCCACCATTCCACGTTCCCAAGCAGTAACTCCGCTGGCACCAAATCAGAGCCAGGAGCTTTATTCTTTTTTAACAACTCAATCAGCTCTCTAACTTCCTTTGCGTAACTGGATCCCACCTAGGGAGGGACTCGATAGTATCCTTCAGGGGGAACTCCATTTCCAACCTGGGTTTGGAAAAAATAGAGGCATAGAAGTGTTCCCATCTCTGTGCTGGGACTTTAGCCTGTACTATCTTTTTCTGTCCACCCCAACCAACCTTTAGTTTATCCCAAAATTTAGAGGAATCCCTGGCTTCCGCGGCCCTAAATAGTTCCTCCCATCCCTCCAGAAGGTACAGGGTCTTCTTCTTTTTAAGGAGGCTCTTATAAAGACCCCTAGCCTTTATATATATTTCCCTCTCTACTGGGTCCAAACCCCTCCCTCTTAAGCATCGGAAGGCCCGGTACAGACGTTTCCTTGCTTCCCTACACTCTCCATCGAACCACCCCTCCTGCCTTCTTCCTCTTCCCTTATTTCCAATCAAACAGCCTATTATAGGCCGTAGTTGTTCCAGGACGGAATCAAACAGACAACTAATACTTTCACCCTCCTCAATAACTTTCCGATAGATCTCCTCAGCGGAGTGCCCCCCAATTACACCTTCAGTCTCCAGGAGAACCCGAGGGGACCATTTAATCCTTTTCCATCCCCCCCGCCCAACTCTATCTCTAATTATACCTTGAAGGTCCTTTATAACTTCCTGTACAGCTACTCTATCTCCCAACCACCTCATCATCACCGGGAGATGTTCCGTTATAGGGCAGGCTATAACCGCAAAGTCCACTACCTTGTTGAAAAAGGGGCATGAGGCCAAGATGTAGTCAATTGTACTTTCTCCCAGATGGGAGAAAAATGTAAATTCCCCTTCCTTGTCCCCTGGGAATCTACCATTCAGAACAACCAACTCAGATGCCTCCACCAAACCCTCCAGCTTTAACCCTAAAGCATTGGTATAAGTATCCTTTGTTATTCTCCCTGGGGGTCAATATAACAACCCCCCCTCACTATCCTCCTCCCTCCTATCTGGCGGCCCCCAATGCGCATTAAAGTCCCCCGCCAGCAAAAGGTCATCATCCGGGAAGCGCTCCCCCAGCTCTTCAATCCTTTCTTCCAAATCTTCCCATATCCTATCCTCATAGTACCGGGAGTTCTTTGGCAGGATATTTACATTAGTAATAATAACTGCTCTCCCCTGTCCACTTATATTAGATCTTACTGAAAAGTAATTCTGATGGGCTCCCTCCAACTTTGTTGTGGTGGCCTGCAGGCCTTTCGCTACTAGAGTTACCAGCCCTCCACTTGGTCTTCCTCTCTGTCCCTGCAGGGGGGCTCTAGCATGTACAAAATGTGCTTCAAACCCTTCCACCTCAAAATCCTCCAACATCTAGGTCTCTTGGACACAAGCCCAATCACATGTTTTCAATTGGGCAAAAAAATCTGGGATCCCCCCTTTGTTTCTCCACCCGGCAATATTCCACGACTGAAGTGACCAGTTCTTTGCATGATATAATTGTCAGGATTGCGTCGAAACCCCACTTTGCAGCCCTAGATTTTCCTACTCCCTTCCGGGGGTGGAGACTACCCCAACTCTTTCAGGGATCTCCCCCCCATTTTCCATCTTTTCCTCTTCCAATTTCATACCTCTTTTCCCCCCCCTAAATTCCATACAACCTTGCACCTCCAACTGCTGTTGGATACTTCTAAACGACCCCTGCAAGTCCATTAGACACCCCAAAATCTGCCGCTCTATCTCCCTCCCCGGCAGTCCCACATAGGATTCTGCCTCTCTACTTTTACTTGTAATTTCCTGCCCTCTCTCCTTCATCCTGACTCCCCCTTCTACTATACTATTTCTTCTAATCACTCCCTCCTGTTCCTTCTGTTGTTTTGTACCTACTACTGCCTCCCCTATAGCTGCATGGACCGCCAAGGTATTATCTAGCCCCTGACCACCCGAGACCAGGACCTTCTCCCACTCAGTAAGAGTCATGCTGAGTCCCACCTCCAACCCTTCTGCCAATGGCAAGGGGTCAGACTCCTGCCGCACCCTCTGGCCATTTTCCTGACCCTGGGACAAACTATTAACTCCCTCACTATTTGAACTCAACCCAAATATTTTTGAGACAAACACCGTGGTTGGATATATTCCATATCCTTCCAACAATTGCTTCCCTAGCATAATTTTCCCCGGAGTATACTTATTATCAAATTGGATAACCAAATGCAAGACAGGATCTGTCTGAGGGAGAAAAAAGAAACCCACTATCTCAGAAAGCCTAAGTCTACAATGGAACAAAGTTTCCAAATTCCGTTTGATTGCAGCTTTAGTTGCCCATGAGGGCATGCCCCCCCCCCCCCGTGGAGATGGGGAAATCTTTAAACAAATTCTTTTTAACTCCTCCATCATCCTTTTTGGGCTCTTCCCTTCCCCCTCACACCACCCGTTTACCCCTCCTTGATTTAATTCCTGAGGGGGTTGCTCAGTCTGCCCACCCCAAGAGACCTGTGGGTCCTGCCTTCCCATTAGCCCCTTGGGAGATAGCAGTTTGGGAGGGGAAAGGGCAAATAAATGCGCAGATATTTTCTTAACTTCCCCCACCAATTCCTTTATATTTACATGCATGCCCTCAACTGAAGATTTAACATCTGTAATTCCCTTAAATAGGTTGTCTGCTAATTTACTCATCAAAATACAATGGTCAGACAGCAATTTACCCAGATTATGGGAGGATAATGAATCCCCCTGGGAGACCGCTGAAGAATTCAGCGTACATTCATGGGGTAACGGGGACTGCAAAGGGGACTCATCCGATTCACCCAACACCTTGAACCTATTTGCCGTAGGAATAGTAAAAATATCCCTTGGGGACTGTTCTACTCTATTACGCTTAGTGAACCCTAGGTCATACAACCTCAGTTGTTTTAATGAGGGAGACTCTCCTTCCGGAGAAGTCTCCAACTGCCGACCCCTTTTTTTAGTAACAATTTGCTCAGGTGGAGTTGAAGAGGCCGCCATCCCCTCCTAGTTTTTATTTCCCCTCTTAGATAATCTGGGTAAATATCCAAAAGCCTCCAGCCAAGAAGTGAATAGTTCAATAGTCCTTACTATCCAGCGCCTCCGACCCTCGCCTAAGGCCGCGCACACAAGGGTGCGCCCTTGTGCGCGCAGCCCTTAGGCACGCTGCTCCGCAGTGCATGCCCGCGGTGCAGCCATGGGTCTCAGTTCTTTTTTCAGGGGCCGTGTGCCCAGCTGACTCTCCCAGCCAATCCTTAGATCTCCAGGCGGGGCAACACAGCAGTCAATTACTTTGCCTCCACTCAGGCTCACGCCACTTCCCTCGCCAACACAACACCTGGGCAGTAGTCTCCCACCAGAATGGATAACAAAGTCTCCGGGCTCCTGCCCCTGTTCACCGTTCTCCCCTTTAGTTCCTCCTCCTTCCCCCAGGTAAATCTAACAGCCAGTAAATTCTTAAGGGTACTCTGAATCTTAAAGCCTGTCATATTAAGAGACAATTTAGATAATATGAGAATGCCACCAGAAGGACGTCCAAACTTTCCTGTTTTATTAGCAGGGGTATCCCCAAATTAGAAACCGGGAAGTGAAAACAACTTCGTGTCAAGTAACCAAGTTTTTTGGAGGCACAAAATATCATAGTTCTTTAATATGTCTAAAGACTCTGGAGCGAAAAGCATTCTCCAGCCTGGTATATTCCACGAAAATAATAACAAATTCAAATAATTAAAATTCCTGCTAGGAGTAGGATAGTGTCATCTATTACTGGAAAAGGTGTCTGGTAATGCAGGGGGGTGGGGGGAAACCTCAATATCAACAATATTCCTAGTTTGAGCCTTATCATTTGACAAAGATATCAGAGCCTCAGGGGCAGACGGCAGAGAACAAATCGGTGGTTGGATGAAAACTCCCCTTAGCCAAAGAGGCAGGGGAGATAGTGATAGGGCATAATTCAGTATCGGTCACAATAGGCGCTACTGTGGAGAGATCCTCAATGACCTGAATAGGAAGATGTACTGGGTTGAGAGATAGTTCTTCTCCCAAGGGGGGAAGTAGCACCTGAGATGGTGAACTCAGCTCATGTTTATCAAGAAACCTCATATTAGTTAGGTGTTTCAGATCATGGGAGGGTTGATGCTTATGAACTGTAATTGCATAATCAAGTGTGGAACAGTTAAGACTCTCCTGGATATATCTGAGTTTCCCCTTAATTTGATCTTGGTCAATAGGGGGCAATAGACTGAAAGCCTTGATAATATCTCCCTCAGTTTGGGCTGAACTACTGTTATCTAAACAAAAAGTTACCAACTTCTGTTGTAAGTTATGCCTAGATAAGGTAACCTCATTAGTACTGGGTCAGCACTCCTGCTTAATGCTGGCTGGCAGAAGCAGCAGTGAAGGGAGTCTGGGGCAGGCAGCCATGGCGCGACAGACACAGCTGATGATTCAGCTGCCCTGGGACATAGTTGGTTGGTGCCTCTCATGTAAATGCACCCGTGGCCACCGCAACGTTGACCACAGGGTGGTTACGGCTCTGGTTACACTTGCAACTCTGCCCCGTCCCTTATGCCAGTGAAAGCACATAGGTATAACTAAAGGTTGAATGTGACCTATGTATAGTGTCTCTGCTAATATCTCTTCCTAATCTACTGTAATCTAAATCTATTGTAATCCCTGATAAAAATAGTGTCTAGGAGGTCCTTTTTCTGCTAGCAGTAAAGCGTACATGTCATGATGAATAAACAGTAGTCACTTATAAAATGCATAAAATGTCAAATCAGAAGAGGACATGTTATCTGCTAATTAAGTTAGTTTCACAATTGTCTTTATTAGTGCTACAAAGTAAATGATTTTCACTACTCCAGCATAAATAATTAGATACAGGACTGAAGAGGGAAGGCTGGCAGAGACTTCTGGTTTACAGAGGCAATTCCTCCCAGAAGGTGATGATATCCAAACCCACATTACCCACGCAGAGGTGATTATGTATGCTTCTTTTAGATGCTGCTGTCTTTTCAAAAGTGGTTAAAGTACCAACATGAACTGGAAAACCTCTAACCAGATAGTCCTTGTAACAAGTTAACTAGTTTTAGCAGTTTCACGGTCAACGGAGGTAAAAGATCTCAGCAAAAATCCAATTATAGCTCTTTGAGACAGCTGGAGATTTGTTTGCTTCAACTGTCCGGTTGGGACAATTTGTTTAAAAGGGTCTTGAAAGAGAAGAGTTTCTACTCTCACCTCTCTGTGATGTATGTTTCAGTTTTATTCTGGATGATATTTTATTCCTGTGGCTGGACTTTTCCTTCTGTTTTTGGATATGTGAGACAATAAGAAATAAATACCATTCCTTTATACAAATTTGAAATAACTGCTTCAAGTTTCAGCAATATGGAAAACATATCATCTCAGCCCTTTCTCTAAACTCTGCTAAGGGGGCATGGTGTGACGTTAGAAATGAAGGGTCAGATTCTTGGCTCTTATAAAGCTGTTTTGCATTGATGTTGTGACCAAAACAAACTTAACGCTGCTTTTACAGACAAGTTATGAATTTTCTTAGCAGGTGCAGCCATAAATGAGAGCAACTTGGGGGAAAGGGCAGGTTTTTGTACTAGCAATATAAGGCTAGCACAATTGATTTGCATAATTTATTCTGGGTGTTTTTAAATAAGATGCTATCATGCATGGCCACCCAGGAGCCAATCATCCAACTGCCCATCTGAAGGCGGTGTGGGGATGAGCACACTCCCGTGGCACCCACTCATGGCCACTCACCGGGCACTGCCGAGAAATCTGGTGTGCACCCTGTGGGGCAAGCCCCCCCCC